>JXCR01147093.1:11654-29093 GCA_002079205.1 Phalaenopsis hybrid cultivar
GCTTGTAGAGCTTTGAGTTTATTTACAGAGTTTTTGCAATTTATTGTGCTTTATTTTTTATTGAATAGAGCACTCTTATTTTTCAAAAAAAAAAGAAAAAAGTTTTAGTTTTAGAAACATCTTAATGTCCCGCATTATTATTCATAATTTTAATTAATTAGGATGCTAATTATGGAATATATTTTCAATTTTGAAACCATATATATATATTGTTCAAACCCGTTCTACGAATATTGAACGAAGTCTGATTCATGTGCAAGTAGGTCTGTTTGAATCATCTCGACAATCCAAATGAGCTCTTGTAGTAAATTTCGAAAATTGATGTCCTCATAAAAGAATTTTACATTGACAAAAATACATGCAAATGGTGCGTATGAACTCACATAGAAAAAAAAAATGATAAAGTTTCTCCATATTTGATACTAACTTATAGAAAATATAGAGGTCAACACTAGCACACAATTATTATATATTTTTGTATCTCATAGCTAAACTTTCATATTTGGTGCTTTAAATCAATGCACGAGAAGGTATATTATAAGTGTTATTTTTTATTTGATATTGATGTTTTGAATGCTATGCGTATGAATATGAAATCATGTTTGAGATATTTAAATAAATAAAAATTATGTTGTATGTATCTAAATTCCCCTTTCAAATGGAAATTTACATATACCTAACGCACAATTCTCTTATATCCATGCACATATCTCACACCTATACTTTCATATTTACATACATTGCTCTTTAGTGCTATAAAATAATACATGAAAATATGTATTTTATTAAAAAAAATGATGATAATATTATTTTTTTATTTGGGATTGAAGTTTTGAATGCTTTGTGTTCATATGAAAGTTCTAGAAAATAGAGAACCAACAAAACGACAAGTTCTTGCAATTGCATCCAATATATCTGATTCACTGAATGATGCCTCGAGGTCTCAAAATCGTCATCATAATAAAATCCCAAAGAGCTTGGATGTCTAATGAGCAAAATTCTTCTAAGGGGCTCCGTCGAAGTTGTATGCGATCAGCTCATGAAAACTAAGAAAAACTCAAAATTAGATCTAGAACATGGTTATAAAGAAGTGTACAGATTACTTAGTAATCAAAATTAGAGATAATATACACGTGCTTGAAAATTCGCGGCAGTTGAGTGCAAATTATAGTCTTAACGTGGTATGAAGATTCAACACACACTCAGAAAAGAACAAACAATTAATAATGACACCATAAGTTTTTATGTGGAAAACCCGAAAAGGGAAAAACCATGAGGGCAGATCCAACGGAAGGGTTTCACTATAAAAAGATGATTACTGATGCAACTACTTGTCTCATAGGCGAAAAATAGTTACTAGGTTTTCCAGGTTGCATCGTCGAATGGTGACGATCGATAGCAATTGAAGACGAATGATCGGTAGTGGTCGACTACGGTTAACGATAATCGATAGAGGTCAACGTTGATTGGTGGTGGTATACGGTGGTAGGCAGTGGTCGATGGTAGTGGGAGTGCTTGACAGCGGTCGATGGTTGTCAACGGAGGTCTGCGGTGGTCGGTGGTGGTCGATGATGGTCGGTGATGATTGACGGTAGCAGGAGTGGTACTCAACTTCAATTTCTTCTCAAAGATTTAACTTCTTTCTCAAGCCTAAAGCTCTTACCCTCCCCTCATGAGAGAGGTGGTGCTCTATTTATTTAGTTTTGAGTGCAATTAATGCATGAATATGAATCATTTTAATCGGACGACTCAGAGGGCTTCCCTCAATTGGACGACATTTAATTAATATTTGAGCATCTTAATGATGTGTAAATTGAGTGATCTTAGGCTCGTTAGATTCGTCTTGTCAAGACTCTCAATTTGACTTTCCAAATGTGTCAAGAAAACTTCCAAAGGCAGTTCAATGGTTTGATCTGGGCATGAATTGGTTAGGATTGGACAAATTTCAGGTAACATTATGCTCTTCTTGCCTACCAGGTCAGTTTGACCGTAAGTTTGCTGAAATTAGATTTCTGAATGACTTTTTATCAAGACTTGAATATTTCTTGTTCAAAAAGTCACCTCGAGATCCATTTCATACCTCGGAGATTCATGCCGGATGTTTGGAAATTTATTGGAGGTGTATCAAAAACCATCATTACAATACATTATGAAGAAATAAATAAGATCTACAGACAATTCCTTGAGGTGTAAGAAGAGGAATGAAGATTAAAATGAAGGGATAAACAGGTAGTTTGAATGAGGATATCAAATCCAGCAAAGCTCATACTGCATTCAAACTTTGAGAAAATTAAGAAAACAAACCTAAAAGAATTATCTTAAACCATCTCATAGAGAAGAAGAGATCATCATAGACACAGAAACCAGAAAATGCTTGAGCTCTGAAGTAAAATCCAAAAATTATTACATAGTCTACTATCATAGCTATCTCACACTCCTCAAACAAAGGCTAAGAAACAGAGTGCAGCATGTGAAACTTATCTGACAAAAATAGTGGTCTTATCTCCAATTACTTCAATTATAATATAAAGAGAAGAACCGCAAGCCTGAAAGCATGATATGGAAAACAACTGCTAAACCAAACTTCTTAAGAACTAAAAACTAGACACAAATGTAGGAACTTTAAGTCATCAAAAGTGTTGCACTGCAAATAAAATACTAAGTTTTCTAAGAGTGATGTCAACAACAAGCATGTGAAAGATTGTCAGTTTTGCACATTTTACTTCATATTTTTAGACTTATCATAAGATTTATTTATTGCTCATACTGAATTGTTGCATAGCTTCTTGCATATTTGATTAAATCCCACACCTTCATTATTTTTTTCATGCATGCATGCATGTTACTATTATGAATTAAGGTTAGATTTCTCACGAATCATAATCATATTGAAAATGATAAATATATTGGTCGATATTATTTAAATAATTTTTTGCTAAAAATTTCTAATTGTATGCTTGATTGCAATTGTTTGTAGATGCGTGGAATCTTTTTAGATATTGGTTAGCCGGGCCGACATGTCCACAAAATGACGTCTATTTGAAGGTGTTTGTCTTCATGTTTTCAAGGTGTTTGATAAAATTGACTATATAGATATAAATCCAATTGATATTAATGATTGATTGTTAAGTCATACACTGTTAATTTTTAGTGATTATATATCCCAATAAACAGATCGAATATACTCGTATTATACTAATTTTGATCTATACAATATATTTTGTTGTTTGATTAAAATTATCTATATATGCATATGGCAAATTGTCTCTATCTATTGTTCATGCTTCATACCCCACTTATTGTCATTTATGATTTAATAAGTAGTGGTCATTTATTGAATTTGGTTTATCAAACTCATCCATTAATCCTTTTTGTATAACAGGTTCTATTCATCCACTTACAAGACCGTCTCCACAAGAGTAGAACTTACAGTTGTAGATTTTTTTTTGGTATTTTTGATATTTTTTAAGGCTATTATATTCTGTATATTGGATTTTAGGTACCTTTTTTTCTATTATCATTTCAATTTGCTTTCAATAAGCTCTTTATTTTCACTTGATTGTACAAGTTAGACTCNCGGTATGTTTTTCTCAAAGATGTTATTGTTGATGATACATAGATGAAAGCTTTCTAATTTTAGCAATGCACTAAATTATTGTCTTAATGCTATTAATAATATTCTTATTATTTGTGGGGATGCATTTCCTTGGAATAAGAAAAAATTTACTCAAATAAGACTTTTATTTTATTCTTTTCTTGTGTTTATTGGTTTAAATGTATTTGGTATAAATGATATTTTATTAACTTTGCCTGTCACACTTGGAAAATTATTCATAAATGACTGAAAATTTCTGATATTCTTTCTCAAAGAGGGATGTGTGTTTATAATATATGTGTTTTGTATGGTAATGGTTTAGAGACTCAAGACCATTTTTATTTTGCAAGTTCTTTCACTCATTCTCTTCTTAATAAATATGTTTAGAGACTGATGACCATTNTTGAAAACTTCTGACATTCTTTCTCAAAGAGTGACGAGTGTTTATAATATATGTGTTTTGTATGGTAATGGTTTAGAGACTGATGACCATTTTTATTTTGCAAGTTCTTTCACTCATTCTCTTCTTAATAAATATGTTTAGAGACTGATGACCATTTTTATTTTGCAAGTTCTTTCACTCATTGAATGTGAATTTTGAGCTTTTGTTTTATTTTTCTTTTAAATTAGTTGCTATTCATATTGATGCATGGTTGTCGTTTTGTTTTAGTCTCTTAGGTGGTTGTTAGCATATATATATATATATATATATATATATATATATATATATATATATATATATATATATATATATATANTGCACAATTCTCTTATATTCATGCACATATCTCACACCTATACTTTCATATTTACATACATTGCTCTTTAGTGCTATAAATTAATACATGAAAATATGTATTTTATTAAAAAAAATGATAATAATATTATTTTTTATTTGGTATTGAAGTTTTGAATGCTTTGTGTTCATATGAAAGTTCTATAAAATAGAGAACCAACAAAACAACAAGTTCTTGCAATTGCATCCAATATATCTGATTCATTGAATGATGCCTCGAGGTCTCGAAATCGTCATCATAATAAAATCCCAAAGAGCTTGGATGTCTAATGAGCAAAATTCTTCTAAGGGGCTCCGGCAAAGTAGTATGGGATCAGCTTATGAAAACTTAGAAAAACTCAAAATTAGATCTAGAGCACCGTTATAAAGAAGTGTACAGATTACTTAGTACTCAAAATTAGAAATAATATACGCGTGCTTGAAAATTCGGAGCAGTAGAGTGCAGATTATCGGCTTAACGTGGTACGAAGATTCAACACACGCTCAGAAAAGAGCAAGCAATTAATAATGACACCATAAGTTTTTACGTAAAAAACCCGAAAAGGGAAAAACCACGAGGACAGATCCAACGGAAGGGTTTTACTATAAAAAGATGATTACTGTTGCAACTACTTGTCCCATAGGCGAAAAATAGTTACTAGGTTTTCCAGGTTGCATCGTCGACTGGTGGCGATCGATAGCAATTGGCGAAAACTGATCAGTGGTGACCGATTATGGTTGGCGATAATCGATAGAGGTCAACGGAGATTGGTGGTGGTATACGGTGGTCGGCAATGGTCGATGGTAGTGGGAGTGCTTGACGGCGGTCGGTGGTTGTCGACGGAGGTCTGCAGTGGTCGGTGGTGGTCGACGGTGGTCGGTGGTGATCGACGGTAGCAGGAGTGGTACTCAACTTCAATTTCTTCTCAAAGATTCAACTTCTTTCTCAAGCCTAAAACTCTCATCCTCCCCTCATGAGAGGGGTGGTACTCTATTTATTGAGTTTTGAGTGCAATTAATGCATGAATATGAATCATTTTAATCGGACGGCTCAGAGGGCTTCCCTCAATTGGACGACATTTAATTAATATTTGAGTGTCTTAATGATGTGTAAATTGAGTGATCTTAGGCTCGTTGGATTCGTCTTGTCAAGACTCTCAATTTGACGTTCCAAATGTGTCTAGAATACTTCAAACGGCAGTTCAATGGTTTGATCTGGGCATGAATTGGATAGGATTGGACAAATTTCGGTAACATTATGCTCTTCTTGCCTACTAGGTCAGTTTGACCGTAGGTTTGCCGAAATTGGATTTCTGAATGACTTTTTATCAAGATTTGAATATTTCTTGTTTAAAAAGTTACCTCGAGATCCATTTCATTCCTCGGAGATTCATGCGGGATAATGGAGATTTGTTGGAGGTGTATTAAAAACCATCACTACAAAACATTTTGAAGAAATAAATAAGATCTACAGACAATTCCTTGAGGTGTAAGAAGAGGAATGACGATTAAAATGAAGAGATAAACAGGTAGTTTGAATGAGGATATCAAATCCAGCAAAGCTCATACTGCATTCAAACTTTGAGAAAATTAAGCAAAACAAACCTAAAAGAATTATCTTAAACCATCTCGGAGAGAAGAAGTGATCATCATAGACACAGAAACCAGAAAATGTTTGAGCTCTGAAGTAAAATCC
Source organism: Phalaenopsis hybrid cultivar (assembly GCA_002079205.1). Lineage (NCBI taxonomy): Eukaryota > Viridiplantae > Streptophyta > Magnoliopsida > Asparagales > Orchidaceae > Phalaenopsis > Phalaenopsis hybrid cultivar. The sequence continues at coordinate 17,721 of JXCR01147093.1, forward strand.
AAAAATTATTAAATAGTCTACTATCATAGCTATCCCACACATCCTCAAACAAAGGCTAAGAAACAGACTGCAGTATGTGAAACTTATCAGAAAAAAATAGTAGTCTTATCTCCAATTCCATCAATTATAATATAAAGAGAAGAACCGCAAGCCTGAAAGTCATCAAAAGTGTTAAAAGATATAGAAAACAACTGCTGAACCAAACTTCTTAAGAACTAAAAACTGCACACAAATGTAGGAACTTTAAGTCATCAAAAGTGTTGTACTGCAAATAAAATACTAAGGTGTTTGTCTTCATGTTTTCAGGGTGTTCGATAAAATTGACTATATAAATATAAATCCAATTGATATTAAATAATGATTGATTGTTAAGTAGATTATATATCTCAATAAATAGATCGAGTATACCCGTATTATACTAATTTTGATCTATACAATATATTTTTTTGTTTGATTAAAATTATCTATATATGCATCTGGCAATTTGTCTCTATCTATTGTTCATGCTTCATACCCCACTTATTGTCATTTATGATTTAATAAGTAGTGGTTATTTATTGAATTTGGTTTATCAAACTCATCCATTAATCTTTTTTGTATAGCAGGTTCTATTCATCCACTTACAAGACCGTCTCCACAAGAGTGGAAATTACAGTTGTAGATTTATTTTTGGTATTTTTGATATTTTTTAAGGCTATTATATTCTCTATATTGGATTTTAGGTACCTTTTTTTTCTATTATCATTTCAATTTGCTTTCAATAAGCTCTTTATTTTCACTTGATTGTACAAGTTAGACTCTTATTTATGGAATAAAATATTATTTTATCTTATTTATTTTTATAATTACTTACACATAATCTTTTCTTTTTCAAAAATATAATATATAGGTTCACATTATTCCATCACACTCTGTGTTGTTGGGGTGTAGCATATTCCAAAAGCATAGTTAAAATTATGCACACTTTCTTCAACAACAAATACCTTATAATGAGGCAGCCAGAAAGGACTAGAAAGAGTATTGAAAGCGAGAAAGGTTTGTTTGACTCAAGCAAATTAAGATTCCGTTTGGGGCAGCTTGTGCGTTTCAAGATAAGCTGCTTATCCTGAAACGCAGCCCGCGGGCCGGCCGCAGGGGTCGACCCGCGACCCGCGTTTAGTGTAAAAACTCAAACACAGTTTCGGATAAGCTGGCGAAACACGCGAACCAAACGGTACGACGACGTTTTCAGCCGCCCGCACTTATAAACTGCCCCAAACGGACCATAAGTAAACATGATTACTTTTTTGCAATTTTTATACAATAAGCAATGCAACTATTGTTGTCTAAATCCCAAACATCTCAAGCAATATTGTTTGAAAAAATATGCTTGTAATTATAATTTTAATTCATAAAATATAAAAAATAATTTTTTTTATTAAATATAAAAATNAACTCAAGTAAATTAAGATTCTGTATGGGGCAGCTTGTGCGTTTCAGGATAAGCTGCTTATCCTGAAACGCAGCCCGCGGACCGGCCGCAGGGGTCGACCCGCGGTCCGCGTTTAGTGTAAAAACTCAAACACAGTTTCGGATAAACTGGCGAAACACGCGAACCAAACGGTACGACGACGTTTTCAGCCGCCTACACTTATAAACTGCCCCAAACGGACCCTAAGTAAACATGATTACTTTTTTGCAATTTTTATACAATAAGCAATGCAACTATTGTTGTGTAAATCCCAAACATCTCAAGCAATATTGTTTTTAAAAATATGCTTGTAATTATAATTTTAATTCATAAAATATAAAAAATAATTTTTTTTATTAAATATAAAAAANACATTTTGTTTGTTTGTGCAGTTGTGTGTGATTCTCTTCCTCAAACTGTTGTTGGTTTCATAATTGTTGTTATTTATTCGGATGTGTTTTTTGTTTTACAGAGATCTTTTTCTTCTTTCGGGCTTTCTGGATGTCTAAATTTGTTGTTTTTAGAAATTTTTTTTTTTGTCATTTAGACTTTCAGGAGTGATTTAGTTATTTACAGTGTATAGAATTCCTATTTTCATATATCATTTAGAGCATTTTTTTTTCCGTTGATGTTGCTTTGTTTGTCTATGCAGTTCACTGTGATCTTTTCCTCATTTGGACCTTATGGAGTTCTGGTGTTGCTTTGTTTGTTTGGAATTGAATTCTCACTTGGAGCTTATGAAGTATTGGTTGTTGTAGTATTCAAATTGTTTTGCATCTCTTTGTTGTTGTGCATCTCTCACTTTGACCTTTTGGGGTTCTGCTTGTTACTGTTTGATAGAGATATTTCAGATCATAGAGATGTTTCTCTTCATCTTGGAGCTTGTAGAGCTTTGAGTTTATTTACAGAGTTTTTGCAATTTATTGTGCTTTATTTTTTATTGAATAGAGCACTCTTATTTTTCAAAAAAAAAAGAAAAAAGTTTTAGTTTTAGAAACATCTTAATGTCCCGCATTATTATTCATAATTTTAATTAATTAGGATGCTAATTATGGAATATATTTTCAATTTTGAAACCATATATATATATTGTTCAAACCCGTTCTACGAATATTGAACGAAGTCTGATTCATGTGCAAGTAGGTCTGTTTGAATCATCTCGACAATCCAAATGAGCTCTTGTAGTAAATTTCGAAAATTGATGTCCTCATAAAAGAATTTTACATTGACAAAAATACATGCAAATGGTGCGTATGAACTCACATAGAAAAAAAAAATGATAAAGTTTCTCCATATTTGATACTAACTTATAGAAAATATAGAGGTCAACACTAGCACACANGTTTCCTCATCCGCTTCGCTTCATTGGAAGACCAGATTGATTTTGTACCAAAGCTGGTATCTTTATGGGAGAGGAGCTCGATCAAACTCGACGAAGCGACGCGGTTCGGAGAATGCAGGGGATGGTTGCATTGTGTGAAGTTGAATCCTGTTAACGCGCGAGTTGAGGTATATGTATGGACGATGGAGCAGCAGAGGGGGTTATGGAGGTTGGTGGTGACCGGAAAAGAAGGAGTTTTGAGGGGGGNCCCTAACCCAAATAATGAAACTCCTCTGATTGGACAGATCATTCCGCTTCACTCCGCTCGTGGGCTCCGCTGCGGTCCAACATCTGTCCCTTTTATAGTATATGAGCTATACCTAACAAATCTCCACCTTGACGAATATTCAGCCTCTTAGGAAAACTACATGTACTTAACAAAGTGGAAGTTGAAGAAGATGAGTGGCTTAGTACTGTTATCATTCCATACATTGGCTATTAATTCGTTTTGGTGCTCTTTGTTGCAGGCGATGAGAAGCTTGAAGTTGATGTGTGTCGGCTGGAAGTGAGGGTGGTCAGGGGCGGAACCAATCTCTTTTTTATGAAGAAATATTACATCAGTACTACGCACGTAAAAATAACGTGCGTAGCCAATCAAAACACGCCACGATNACGAAGTTTGATTCATGTGCAAGTAGGTCTGTTTGAATCATCTCGACAATCCAAATGCGCTCTTGTAGTAAATTTCTAAAATTGATGTCGTCATAAAAGAATTTTACATTAACAAAAATACATGCAAATGGTGCGTATGAACTCACGCAGAAAAAAAAATGATAAAGTTTCTCGAAAATATAGAGGTCAACACTAGCACACAATTATTATATATTTATGTATCTCATAGATAAACTTTCATATTTAAGTACATTACACTTTGGTGCTTTAAATCAATGCACGACAAGGTATATTATAAGTGTTATTTTTTATTTGATATTGATGTTTTGAATGCTATGTGTATGAATATGAAATTATGTTTGAGATATTTAATTAAATAAAAGTATGTTGTATGTATCTATATTCCCCATTCAAATGGAAATTTACATATACCTAACGCACAATTCTCTTATATTCATGCACATATCTCACACCTATACTTTCATATTTACATACATTGCACTTTAGTGCTATAAATTAATACATGAAAATATGTATTTTATTTTAAAAAAATGATAATAATATTATTTTTGATTTGGTATTGAAGTTTTGAATGCTTTGTGTTAATATAAAAGTTAGAGAACCAACAAAACAACAAGTTCTTGCAATTGCATCCAAGACATCTGATTCACTGAATGATGCCTCGAGGTCTCCAAATCGTCATCATAATAAAATCCCAAAGAGCTCGGATGTCTAATGAGCAAAATTCTTCTAAGGGGCTCCGTCCAAGTAGTATGGGATCAGCTTATGAAAACTTAGAAAAGCTCAAAATTAGATCTAGAGCATGGTTATAAAGAAGTGTACATATTACTTAGTAATCAAAATTAGAAATAATATACGTGTGCTTGAAAATTCGAGGCAGTAGAGTGCAGATTATCGGCTTAACGTGGTACGAAGATTCAACACACACTCAGAAAAGAATAACAACTAATAATGACACCATAAGTTTTTATGTGGAAAACCCGAAAAGGGAAAAACCACAAGGACAGATCCAACTGAAGGGTTTCACTATAAAAAGATGATTACAATTGCAACTACTTGTCCCATAGGCGTAAAATAATTCTTAGGTTTTCCAGGTTGCATCGTCAACTGGAGGCGATCGATAGCAATTGGCGGTAATTGATCAGTGGTGGCCGACCATGGTTGGCGATAATCGATAGAGGTCAACGGAGATTGGTGGTGGTATACAGTAGTTGATGGTAGTGGGAGTGTTTGACGGTCGTTGGTGGTTGTCGACGGAGGTTTGCGGTAGGCGGTGGTGGTCGATGGTGGTCGACGGTGGTCGGGGTGATACTCAACTTCAATTTCTTCTCAAAGAATCAACTTCTTTCTCAAGCCTAAAGCTCTCATCCTCCCCTCATGAGAGAGGTGGTGTTTTATTTATTGAGTTTTGAGTGCAATTAATACATGAATATGAATCATTTTAATCGGACGGCTCAGAGGACTTCTCTCAATTGGACGACATTTAATTAATATTTGAGCGTCTTAATGATGTATAAATTGAGTGATCATAGGTTCGTTGGATTCGTCTTGTCAAGACTCTCAATTTGACTTTCCAAACGTGTCCAGAAAACTTCCAAAGGCAGATCAATGGTTTGATCTGGGCATGAATTGGTTAGGATTGGACAAATTTCGGGTAACATTATGCTCTTCTTGCCTACCAGGTCAGTTTGACCGTAAGTTTGCTGAAATTTGATTTATGAATGACTTTTTATCAAAATTTAAATATTTCTCGTTTAAAAAGTCACCTCGAAATCCATTTCACACCTCGGAGATTCATGCCGGAAGATTGAAATTTGTTGGTGGTGTATCAAAAACCATCATTACAATACATCAAGAAGCAATAAATAAGATCTACAGACAATTCCTTGAGGTGTAAGAAGAGGAATGAAGATTAAAATGAAGGGTTATCAAATCCAGCAAAGCTCATACTGCATTCAAACTTTGAGAAAATTAAGAAAACAAACCTAAAAGAATTATCTTAAACCATCTCGGAGAGAAGAAATGATCATCATAGACACAGAAACCAGAAAATGTTTGACCTCTGAAGTAAAATCCAAAAATTATTAAATTGTCTACTATCATAGCTATCCCACACATCCTCAAACAAAGGCTAAGAAACAGAGTGCAGCATGCGAAACTTATCAGAAAAAAATAGTAGTCTCATCTCCAATTCCATCAATTGTAATATAAAGAGAAGAACCGCAAGCCTGAAAGCATGATATAGAAAACAACTGCTAAACCAAACTTCTTAAGAGCTAAAAACTACACACAAATGTAGGAACTTTAAGTCATCAAAAGTGTTGTACTGCAAATAAAAAACTAAGTTTTCTAGAGTGATGTCAACAACAAGCATGTAAATTTTTTGTTTGGAATGCATCTGTTTCTAAGCTTGAGATAAGTGACATTTATTTATTATGTGAGAAACCTAGCCTTTATTATTAGGGGGCATTATTCTTGCTTCTTGTATTAAATTTATAGTTATTTGTAAGATTGTCAGTTTTGCACATTTTACTTCATATATATATGTCTTTTTAGACTTATCATAAGATTTCTTTATTGCTCATACTGAAATAATTAGCCGCCTTATTTTATTGTTGCATGCCTTCTTGCATATTTGATTAAATCCCACACCTTCATTATTTTTTTCATGCATGCATGTTACTATTATGAATTAATGTTAGATTTCTCACGAATGATAATCATATTGAAAATAATAAATATGTTGGTCGATATTATTTAAATAATTTTTTGCTAAAAATTTCTAATTGTATGCTTGATTGCAATAGTTTGTAGGTGAGTTGAATCTTTTTAGATATTGGTTAGTCGGACCGACATGTCCACAAAATGACGTCTATTTGAAGGCGTTTGTCTTCGTGTTTTCAGGGTGTTCGATAAAATTGACTATATAAATATAAATCCAATTGATATTAATGATTGATTGTTATGTCATATACTGTTAATTTTTAGTGATTATATATCCCAATAAATAGATCAAGTATACTCGTATTATACTAATTTTGATCAATACAATATATCCATATAGTAATTTGTCTTTGTCTATTGTTCATGCTTCATACCCCACTTATTGTCATTTATGATTTAATAAGTAGGGGTTATTTATTGAATTTGGTTTATCAAACTCATCCGTTAATCCTTTTTGTATAGCAGGTTCTATTCATCCACTTACAGGACCGTCTCCACAGGAGTAGAAATTACAGTTGTAGATTTATTTTTGGTATTCTTGATATTTTTTAAGGCTATTATATTCTCTATATTGGATTTTAGGTGCCATTTTTTCTTTTATCATTTCAATTTGCTTTCAATAAGCACTTTATTTTCACTTGATTGTACAAGTTAGACTCTTATTTATGGAATAAAATATTATTTTATCTTATTTATTTTTATAATTACTTACACATAAATCTTTTCTTTTTCAAAAATATAATATATAGGTTCACATTATTTCATCACGCTCTGTGTTGTTGGGGTGAAGCATATTCCAAAAGCATAGTTAAAATTATGCACACTTTCTTCAACAACAAATACCTTATAATGAGGCTGACAAGAAGGACTAGAAAGTGCCTTGACAGCGAGAAAGGTTTGTTTAACTCAAGCAAATTAAGAGTCTGTTTGGGGAAGCTGCAACTTATTGGATAATCTACTAATAAGCTAATTAAAAATAATCTGTTGATAGGCTAGGTGCGATGACTATTACAAATATTTATTTTTTTTGGAAAAGTTAAACCGTTATAAAAAAACTACCACCGCACCAAAATATGTGCGGTGTGAAAACATTGTTTTCAGTATTTTGAAAACGCATAAGCTGTCAAAACGCAGTTTACCTAAACAGGTCAGGTGTATTTTCAAAACGTCAACGCATCAAATAACTCGCCTCAAACGGTCCCTAAGTAAACATGAATACTTTTTTGCAATTTTTATACAATAAGCAATGGAGCTATTGTTGTCTAAATCCCAAACATCTCAAGCAATATTGCTTGAAAAAATATGCTTGTAATTATAATTTTAATTCATAAAATATTAAAAAATAATTTTTTTTTATTAAATATAAAAATAATAAGGACATTAAATAATTTCTTATAGCCCCTTTTTTTCTCTTTTCTAACTCATTTACATGCAAAATAATTAGATTTATTGAAATTAATTATTATTATATTATGCATAATATTTATAATAAAATTTACTAATATTTATTTTTTATTATATCCTCGATATTTAAAATTATTTCAATTTATTATATTGCTTTCATCTATTGCCTATAAATAGGCACTCTTGTATCTGGCTGTGGCCTAGGAATCAAGAGCCTTGAAAATTTATATTTATTTGTTGCAAAATAAATCTTAAGTTAATTTTTGACTTGATTTAATTAATATAGATTCATTATTTTAAATACTTTAATTTATTATTATATCTAGTGGCTAATTATCTTATGTTATTTTCATTTTCCCAAATTCAGAACTTCCTGTTTTTTAAAAAATTAAAAAACCGTATTTTATACATTAATTAAGAAAAAAAGCATAAATTGCCCTTTTAATATTTCAATATAATTAAATAATAAAATAAAATTAACAAGCATGCACTATTATTTCCTTAACTTATTTTTTTAGAAATATATATTTTTTATTTGTTGAGGAGAGAGTGAGTGAAACTAATATCAAATTTTACTTAAAAAGATTTATTTATTTATTAATTTTTCAGCTTTTTTATTATTAAAAAAACATAATATTTGCAATGATAAAGGAGCAAAAAAGTTCTTAAATAAATAATATATTTATGCAATTTCTAAACTACTAATCAAACTTTATATCGATATAAAAAAATAATAAAAATACAAAAATATAAATTTAAAATTTTAAAAATTTCTCAGTCCATTTTCGACAACATTTCCAAAAATAAATAAATCAATAATTCTTCCAAAANGATATAAAAAAAGAATAAAAATACAAAAATATAAATTTAAATTTTAAAAATTTCTCAGTCCATTTTCGACAACATTTCCAAAAATAAATAAATCAATAATTCTTCCAAAATAGTAGTTGCCTAAAAAGCTAAATCTATCAATAAATTTCCCTTAATTCAATCATATATATCTTAATTTTAACTTTTGCAAAAAAAAAAAAAAATCACCCTAATTGCATTTTTTTTAAATCCTATTTCAAAACAAAATCATTTAATTTTTATCTAGCATAAAATATTCAGTCTAAGATTTGGTCATTATTCTATTTCCTTTAATTAAATGTTAGTAATTAATTAAAAATAGTAACTTTGTTTCTATAATTGTTAAATTAGTATTTAATTAGTAGGCAGTTCAATTACCTTCTTATTAGTTAATTCATATAAGCAGCAAGAGCACACCACCAACCAGTCCAGTCATGGACACCACCAATCCCACCGCCGCCGCTGCCGCCGAAAGAACTATACAGGGCATCATTCTGCGCATCTCCACCACCTTCTTCAGCCGCTACACATACTTCCCCCTCCCCAGCGGCTCCCCCGCCCTCTCCGGCGACGCTGAACTCAACGCCACCTTATCCAATTCCCTCTCCGCCACCCCTTACATCCATGAAATAACCATCTTCGACTCTATCTCCTGCATCATCTTCTACCAAAGCTACAAATCATTCCCAGACTTCTTTCACGTCTACAATCTCATCAATGGCGACCACTCTCCCATTACCTTCCCCTACCCGCATTCCCCTGTTTCCGCCGCCATTGTCCTACACGAACGCAGCCACTTCAAGCTTCTCGTCGTCTGCATCGAAGAGCACCAAAACAAATTGTTTTTCAATGTATGGGGTGATAGCAGTAGTAAACCAGTCTTCTTCTACGTCTACTCCTCCAAAATCAGAAAATGGTCGCGCCTCTGCAATCTTTCGTTCGCTCTCACCTCTGATCAACTGGTCCCAAACAGAAGGAAGCCGATTCACACCGGCGAGGAGATCGTATACCTTGATTTAGCCGACCATTTCCTCATCCGCTTCGCCTCATTGGAAGACCAGATTGATTTTGTACCAAAGCTGGTATCTTTGTGGGAGAGGAGCTCGATCAAACTCGACGAAGCGACGCGGTTCGGAGAATGCAGGGGATGGCTGCATTGTGTGAAGTTGAATCCTGTTAAAGCGCGAGTTGAGGTATATATATGGACGATGGAGCAGCAGAGGGGGTTATGGAGGTTGGTGGTGACCGGAAAAGAAGGAGTTTTGAGGGGGGCGGTGGTGCTGCTCGGTCTTCATCCCAAAGATGAGAGCTTGGTGTTCGTGAGATCGAAAGTTAATGATGAGATTTTATTGGTTGATATTCAGCGAGATTTGCGGTGGGTGGTCATCGGAGGGAAGGGGGCGAAGTGCGGAGGAGCATGTTTTATGAGGGGGATGAGTGAGGTGTTTGAAGCAGCCATGGAAGGTGGCGAGAGGCTGCGGCCTTCAGAATGTGGTATTTTGCATCCTCATGAGAACGCCGACGGGGCAGAAGGAGAGATTTTCTTTGTTTCGCTTTCTGCTGCTAGCACAATTAGTCTAGCTTAATTTTTACACCCTTAATGGAAGAACTATTATAATTGTTTAAAGTTATTGCATTTTAGATTATTCATCATATTATCAGTATTCATGCACATGTGTGGTGTTTTATTTATTGATGATGTTCCTTTTTATTATATATATATTTTTTTGTAAAGTTCTTTTTTGTTTAAGAATTTACATTAAAAATAGGTCTTTATATAAGAATCTTAAGGAAATCTAATGAATTAAAATAGTCATGGTTAAGAAGGGCTCATCTACGGTCAAACTATACTAGTCAAATAGGTCCATCGCCTCCCTTCACTCGTAGCACGATACAAATCTAGTTCCTACAAAATTCCAAAGAACTCCTTGCTGCAGCGACTGGATTGTCCAAGAGCACCTTCAGCTTGCTGTAATTTCTGAATACTACCTTGCTGGAGGCCAACAAGAATAAGATTGTTGAACTTCTGCAGGTTTTGGACAGCCGAAGAAGCACCTGCAGGTTGAATACTTCCTCCTCCTGGGTTGTTCTTGCAAGAGAGCCGAATACCTTCAGCCCAAGAAGATAGACTGCCTAAGGTGCTTCAACCTAATATCACTTTGCTAGCTCCTTACTGCTGAATACCAGGACAACAGACGAAAGCCTGGACTTTCATAGACCTTGTTGCGGGCTTCAAAGAAATGGATGTCGATACCTCCTCCTCCCCTCTGGCTGCAGTTCGCCTTCTGTCTGAACAGCAAAACCTGGGCTGCCGAACTCTCTTGTAGCCAAGAACCTGCTGCCCACCTGCTTCGGTTTGGACAACCCAGGAACACCCGTCGGCTGCAGTAAGAAGATGAAGTGCTGCACTCCTTGCTACCTGTTGTGCTTCCAAGAACTGAAGTACCAGAGGACAGAGATGCCGAATGGGAGGAGAAACCACAACAAAAACAAGTAGTAAAGAGGGAAACCAAAAAGGAAAACTGCAGGAAAGATGAAATGCAAGAACACAAACACAAGAGAACAATTAATTACGTGGTTCGGTCTATGGTCCTACATCCACAGAGGGAATCAACTATCAATCCACTAATGCAAAGAAGAATTACAAGGCTTCCTTTTACATTTAGGAATGACCAATCCTCTTGATCTCTCACCCTTGAAACTACCTCGATACAAGATCAAAGACTCTTCCCTCAATTCTTGAAGCCTCTCCCTTTCTTCTTCTTTTTGGACAAATTTCCTTACTCTTCTTGGTCTTTCCCCTTGGTCTGATTTATATCTTCCTCCTTATAGTGGCATCTGGCCTCTACAAGTCTATCTTCTTCCCTTGTAGTAGCCTCTCTTCTCTTCCTACAAGCCTCACTCATCTATTTATAGATGACCCCCCCCCCCA
>JXCR01147093.1:29126-44072 GCA_002079205.1 Phalaenopsis hybrid cultivar
CCCCCCCCAGTAGACCATAGAAGTTCACAAGGTAATCACAAGTATGTCATTGCCTTTAATTAATCATTTGAGAGTCATATATAACAAAAACCAAAGAAGCTGATTGACCAACACAAAGATCGGATGAAGATTTGGCTAACCGACAAATAGTTTCCATCGACCGAATACTTGAACCTAACAAAATTTGTTGAGCGGACTTCGCATATCCAACGATTACCGATTCAGAAGACAATTTCGGATTCCGCAAGTAGATAAACCTAGATGTATTAGAATCAAGTTCTGGGAAGTAAAAATATGGTTTTTATGTTTTCTAGCAGTGAGGATGATTTTGTCTAGCATCAGTACTCGTGTAGAATCTTATAAGAAAAAAGTAGGAGTTGAAGAAGATAGATGGCTTAGTACTGTTATCATTCGATACTTTGGCAAATAATGCGTTTTGGTGCTCTTTGATGCAGGTGATGAGAAGCTTGAAGTGGATGCATGTTGGCTGAAACTGAGGGTGGTCAGGGGCGGAACCAGTCTCTTTTTTTTTTATGACAAATTATATTTCTAGGCTTAAAGTGGGAGGAGTCCGGGGAACCAAAGTTAAAGTAGATGCGGTGAGGGAATTTGGCTTCATTTTTAAAAACAGAATAACTATTTTTATTCAATTACTCACACTTGATTAAGCTAAAACCAAAAATTTAATCTAATAACAAATAAATAAAAATTAATATTTATATATGTTTGAATTAGCTCAGGTTCAAAATTGCTCGTAAATAGTTTGTTAGTGTACGGGCATTTTATTATTTTGAGAGTTTGAGGGTAGAGTTGTTTGAGTTCGGCTCATTTAAGAAATGATTAGAAGATAAGATATGAAAAATATGTATTTTACTCTTTTTTTCTTCTTAAGCTATAATGATACCATTTGTATGTTATATGAAATAACTGCGCGGTAAAATATAAAAAGTAAATTTTAGATGTTATACATGTAAATAGACATTTGGTGGTATGTATTTTAATGCCATTTTTTTTTCATTTGTAGAAAAGTTGCCGAAATAGGACTGACCATGCGACTCGCGAGCTTTCGCGCTAATCGGCGAGGGAGAATTGAGTGACCAGTCAGGGACTCAGGGGCAACTGTTATGTCGCTGTTTATTCATTTATTTATTTTACAACAATTATTTTTTTTAAAACATTAAAAATAACATTACTTGATTATAACTTTATAAAATACGATTTAATATATATATATATATCTAGATACGATATCACATATATAATTTATATGAAAATAATTATTTTCTTATTATATAAACATGATTATAAATTACGTTTATGGTAATATAAATTTTTTAATAAGAGTAATATGGCAATGCATTATTCATGGTAATGAAATTAATGGTTGATTCAAATAGTAGCAAAAGGTATGGAAGCCATTAGTCCCAAATATAAGTTAGAAATGCATGGTAATGAAGATTTCAAATAAAGATATATATATTTTTTAATCCTGATGGCAAATTTGCTGCAAGATGTCTTGAAGACTAGAATTTGGATGCAGATCGTAAAGTTGTCCAGAAAATTGATGCAAAACTTGCAAAGTTTATAAGATGGCGACTACAACGATGACAAGAAGGATTTATCCCACTAATTCGGGCAAGCAACGTGAATCATTTTTCTATTTTGTCCAGCTGAGTGTTATATTTTCATTTAATTCTAATAAATAAATACTATTTTTTATACAACATGCCAAGTCTTTTTAGGTCTACCTCTATCTTTCTCAACACAAGTCAAATCTAAAACATCTACTCTCCTAATTGGGCCATCAAATAGTCAACTTTTAATACGACCAAATCATCTGCGATAACTCTCTTTAATCTTCTTTTTCAATGGAGCTACTCCGACATTATATATATATATTTACATTTTGTCTCTAAGTGTAAAGCCACCCATCCACCTGAGCATTCTCATCTCAACAACACTTTAACTTAAGTTTATGCTTCTCTTTTAAAGGAATTTGCCATAAAAGCATTGCAAGTTTCACCACCATCTTATAAATTTGTACTTGTAAGTCTTAGCGGAAGCTTTCTATCACACAATAGGCCCAATGCATTTCTCCACTNCGCAGACTGCAAAAAAGAAACTGCACGAACAGCCTCAGTGTGGCCGCGAAGAGTGTCAATGGTGAACCTTCCCATGAACGACTTGCTCCTGCCCTCCCTCTCGACAAACAAGTCCTTCCAGGATTTCTCGNCCAAGTTTTGGGAAATAAAAATATGGTTTTTATGTTTTCTAATAGTGAGGATGATTTTGTCTACCTTCAGTACTCGTGTAGAATTATATAAGAAAAAAAGTGTGTTGAGAAATTAGGGCGAAGAAAAACAGGAATCGACACAAATCCAGATGAACACACAGAGATTTAACGAAGTTCGGCAAACATGCCTACATCCTTGGGAGCAGAGCGGCGACTTCCTTTTCAATATTCAGAAAAGAGTACATAATACAAGATTCAGCTCACATAGAGTTATAACAGGGCATATATATAATCATATAGTACAATATGTAATTACTTAAATTACTCATGTACCAAACTGCAGGGTGTTGCCNTGTATTAGAACCAAGTTTTGGGAAATAAAAATATGGTTTTTATGTTTTCTAATAGTGAGGATGATTTTGTCTACCTTCAGTACTCGTGTAGAATTATATAAGAAAAAAAGTGTGTTGAGAAATTAGGGCGAAGAAAAACAGGAATCGACACAAATCCAGATGAACACGCAGAGATTTAACGAAGTTCGGCAAACATGCCTACATCCTTGGGAGCAGAGCGGCGACTTCTTTTTCAATATTCATAAAAGAGTACATAATACAAGATTCAGCTCACATAGAGTTATAACAGAGCATATATATAATCATATAGTACAATATGTAATTACTTAAATTACTCATGTACCAAACTGCAGGGTGTTGCCTCTGCACCCCCAACCCACATAATGAAACTCCTCCGATTGGACAGATCCTTCCGCTTCACTTCGCTCGTGGGCTTCACTCCGCTCCAGCATCTGTCCCATTTATGGTATATGAGTCATACTTAACAAATCTCCACATTGACGAATATTCAGCCCTTTAGGAGAAATACATGTACTTAATAAATCTCTACCTTGGCAAATTTCCAGCCCTTTAAGAGAAATACATATATCCAACAAATCTCCACATTGGCGAATATTCAGCCCCTTAGGAGAAGTATATCATGGAGTTTCTTATACACCAATGTTGGTTGGACAACCATGCCAAAAATCTTTTTAAATAATCCCTTAATTAAGATTTCTTTAATTAAGTTTTCCAAAAAAAAGAACTTTCCCTTAATTAAATTTTCCTTAATTAAACTTTCCCAGAAATCATGTTCCTTAAACTTCCAAGAAAAGCTCAGTCTCTGCTTTCCAAAAAAGCTCCACTTTCCTTCTTAGAAAAGCTCCGTTTCCGCTTTCTTTCTAGAAAAAGTCCTTCTCCGCTTTCCTTCCAGAAAAAAAATTTTCATTTCCCGAGTGTAGTAGCAGATTCCCTTTCTTTGTCTTTCTTGCGTCCTGGAAAATCTCCGCATGCAATAAGATTTTCCTGGTTAATAGGAGAAAATTTCCTTTATTGTCTCTAGAGAAATCTGAAAATTATTCATTCCAAATTTCTTCTCTTCCTTCCAAATTTCTTCTCCTCCTCCCGCAAAGAAATAAAATTGGAACTTGATTTCTCTTTCAATTTTCTTCTCCGCAATAAAATCAGAACTTGAATTTCTTCCGCCTCCAGCAAAGGAATGAAATCAGATCTTCCAATTTTCGCCTCCGCTCCAGGCTGACGTCAAAACCCTCCTTTTCTGCCTGTAGCGACTTCGTCTAGCGCCAAAACCTCTAGTCGAGCCGAAGCCCATCCGAACCGCTGAAGCCAAAGCCGTGATTCCTCTGTCGCGATCGGGAACACTGCGATTCTTGCTGCGATTCCTCTGTTGATCTCGCTGACGCCTTCCTACGCCTCTCCTGATCTCGCCGACTCCTCCGAAGCTTCGCCAAACTCCTACTGTCCGCGCGCGCCCGGTGTGTCGCACTTGAAGCCTTCACGAAAAAACCCTTGTCTTCCTGTCGAAATGTCTGAAGCCCTCTTTGTCTTCGAACTTCCTTTGCGCCGAAATCCAAACTGCCACGAACCTTGTCGAAATCCTTCCCTAGCCGCCAATTTCCTCTGCCAAAATCTTCTTTTTTACTGTGCCGCCCAAATTTTTCTACCCTGCCCTCGAAGCTTTCTCTGATACCACTTGTTGAGAAATTAGGGCAAAGAAAAACNGGAGAAATACGTATATCCAACAAATCTCCACCTTGGCGAATATTCAGCCCCTTAAGAGAAGTATATCATGGAGTTTCTTATACACCAATGTTGGTTGGACAACGATGCTAAAAATATTTTTAAATAATCCCTTAATTAAGATTTCTTTACTTAAGTTTTCCAAAAAAAAGGAACTTTCCCTTAATTAAATTTTCCTTAATTAAACTTTCCCAGAATCATGTTCCTTAAACTTCCAAGAAAAGCTCAGTCTCTGCTTTCCAAAAAAGCTCCACTTTCCTTCTTAGAAAAGCACAGTTTCTGCTTTCTTTCTAGAAAAAGTCCTTCTCCGCTTTCCTTCTAGAAAGAAATCTTTCATTTCCCGAGTGTAGTAGCAGATTCCCTTTCTTTGTCTTTCTTGTGTCCTGGAAAATCTCCGCTTGCAATAAGATTTTCCTGGTTAATAGGAGGAAATTTCCTTTATTGTCTATAGAGAAATCTGGAAATTATTCCTTCCAAATTTCTTCTCTTCCTTCCAAATTTCTTCTCCTCCTCCAGCAAAGGAATAAAATTGGAACTTGATTTCTCTTTTAATTTTCTTCTCCGCAATAAAATCAGAACTTGAATTTCTTCCGCCTCCAACAAAGGAATGCAATCAGATCTTCCAATTTTTGCCTCCGCTCCAGGCTGACGTCAAAACCCTCCTTTTCTGCCTGTAGCGACTTCGTCTAGAGCCAAAACCTCTCGTCGAGCCCATCCGAACCGCCAAAGCCAAAGCCGTGATTCCTCTGTCGCGATCAGGAACACTGCAATTCTTGCTGCGATTCCTCTGTTGATCTCGCTGACGCCTTCCTACACCTCTCCCGATCTCGTTGACACCTTCTTGCGCCGACTCCTCCGAAGCTTCGTCAAACTCCTACTATCTGCGCGCGCTCGGTGTGTCGCACTTGAAGCCTTCACGGAAAAACCCTTGTCTTCCTGCCGAACTGTCTGAAGCCCTCTTTGTCTTCAAACTTCCTTTGCGTCGAAATCCAAATTGCCACGAACCTTGTCGAAATCCTTCCCTAGCCGCCAATTTCCTCTGTCAAAATCTTCTTTTTTACTGTGCCACCCAAATTTTTCTACCCTGCCCTCGAAGCTTTCTCTGATACCACTTGTTGAGAAATTAGGGCAAAGAAAAACAGGAATCAACACAAATCCAGAAGACCACAGAGATTTAACGAGGTTCGACAAAGATGCCTACTTCCTTGGGAGCCGAGCGACGACTTCCTTTTCAATATTCAGAAAAGTGTATAAAATACAATATTCAGCTCACCTAGGGTTATAAACAGGGCATATATATAACCCTATAGTACAATATGTAATTACTTAAATTACTCATGTACCAAATCGTGGGGTGTTGCCC
Source organism: Phalaenopsis hybrid cultivar (assembly GCA_002079205.1). Taxonomy (NCBI): domain Eukaryota; kingdom Viridiplantae; phylum Streptophyta; class Magnoliopsida; order Asparagales; family Orchidaceae; genus Phalaenopsis; species Phalaenopsis hybrid cultivar. The sequence goes on from JXCR01147093.1 coordinate 34,816, forward strand.
CCGCACCCCTAACCCACATGATGAAACTCCTCTAATTGGACAGATCATTCCGCTTCACTCCGCTCGTGGGCTCCGCTGCGGTCCAACATCTGTCCCTTTTATAGTATATGAGCTATACCTAACAAATCTCCACCTTGACGAATATCCAACCCCTTAGGAGAAATACATGTACTTAACAAAGTGAAAGTTGAAGAAGATGAGTGGCTTAGTACTTTTATCATTCCATACATTGGCTAATAATTCGTTTTGGTGCTCTTTGTTGCAGGCGATGAGAAGCTTGAAGTTGATGTGTGTCGGCTGGAAAGGGTGGTCAGGGGCGGAACCAATTTCTTTTTTATGGAGGACAAATTATACCTCTAGGCTTAATGTGGGAGGAGTCACGGGAACCAAAGGTGAAGTGATATTTGAGAAGGGATAAAAATTGTTCTTCATATAAATAAAAAATATGAATTTGAGGAGGGGCAATTACTCCTCACGGTGAGGGAATTTGGCTTTATTTTTAAAACACAATAACTATTTTTATTTAATTACTGGCACTTGATTAAGCTAAAACCAATAATTTAATCTAATAATAAATATANTTATGGAGGACAAATTATACCTCTAGGCTTAATGTGGGAGGAGTCACGGGAACCAAAGGTGAAGTGATATTTGAGAAGGGATAAAAATTGTCCTTCATATAAATAAAAAATATGAATTTGAGGAGAGGCAATTACCCCCCACGGTGAGGGAATTTGGCTTTATTTTTAAAACATAATAACTATTTTTATTTAATTACTGGCACTTGATTAAGCTAAAACCAATAATTTAATCTAATAATAAATATATGTTTGAAACTAGCCATGTTCAATGTTCAAAATTGCTCGTAAATAGTTTGTTAGTGTACGGGTATTTTATTATTTTGACCTAAAAAAAGTTTGAACTTAAAGTTGCTTGTGTACGGTTCATTTAAATAATGAGTAGAATACAAGATATGAAAAATATGTATTTTTTTTTCTTAACTTATAATGATAGTATTTGTATGTTATATGAAATAACTGAGCGGTAAAATGTAAAAAGNACCGTACATTTTATTATTTTGAGCTAAAAAAGGTTTGAACGTAAAGTTGTTCGTGTACGGTTCATTTAAATAATGAGTAGAATACAATATATGAAAAATATGTATTTTTTTTTTTCTTAACTTATAATGATAGTATTTGTATGTTATATGAAATAACTGAGCGGTAAAATGTAAAAAGTAAAATTTAGATGTTAAGCATGTAAATAGATAGACATTCGGCGGTATCTATTTTAATGCCTTTTTTTTCATTTGTAGAAATGTTGCCGAAAAAGGACTAAGGAAAGCTGTGCGACTCGCTAGATTTGGCTCTTGCGTACATAAGATGTATGCGTACATCAAGGGTTATTCAGGAGGTACAATGAGGTTATATCTGGGTTATACCCCCTTGTAACCTCCGGTATAACCCGGATATAACTCCCATGTACTCCCAGAATAACCTCTGATGTACGCAGCGCTGCATACATCTTATGTACGCAAATATTTCTCCTAATCGGCGGGGGGGAATTTAGTGACCAGTCAGGGGCAACGGTTATGTAGCTGTTTATTCATTTATTAATTTCTCAACAATAATTTAAAAAAAAAAAAACATTTACATGATTATAAATTTATAAAATACGATTTTATTTATATTTTTTTTTATGCAGAAAGTTTTTCATTTGGGAAAATGAAATGAACATCATAAGATTATCAACCGCCGNTCCCAGAATAACCTCTGATGTACGCAGCGCTGCATACATCTTATGTACGCAAATATTTCTCCTAATCGGCGGGGGGGAATTTAGTGACCAGTCAGGGGCAACGGTTATGTAGCTGTTTATTCATTTATTAATTTCTCAACAATAATTAAAAAAAAAACATTTACATGATTATAAATTTATAAAATACGATTTTATTTATATATTTTTTTTTATGCAGAAAGTTTTTCATTTGGGAAAATGAAATGAACATCATAAGATTATCAACCGCCGAACAAAATAATAAATTAAACTTTTGAAATTATATATATATATATATATGAGAGTAAATGGACAAATTATTTTTATATATCACACATTATGATATGCAAGTAATTTAGTTTGAAAATATAAATAAAAGCTAAAAAAATTAATTAAATATCATACTTAGTCACACACCGGGAAAAAATTTGCGTACGTAACGTATGCAGCGCTGCATACGTAATGAATGTTACATTCATGTTATATCTGCATTATATTCGTGTTATAACGCATGTAACCTCGATGTGACCTAACCTCCATATAACCTACATGTAACCTACCTCAACTTACAAATAAGTTTCGCGCTTCTGTTTTCACATATCTATAGATTACATGGAAGTTACATCGAGATTACAGGGGATATAACACAAATATAATACCGATATAACGTAAATTTAACCTCCATTATGCACGCAGCGCTGTATAAGTAAGACATACGCAATTTTGTTCCCACACACTGAGGCACGCACGCACGCACAATTAGTGTTTATAATTGTAATTTAAGATATTTATATATAGTAAACTATTATATTATATTTTATATTATATCATAAATTTTATTTAATCATTTTCTATAGATTATATTAAAATATAATTAGAATTTATTTTTAACTTATTCATATAATTTAGACCTTGTTATAGAATGTGGCATATTTTAAAATTAATTCGATCGACCTGTTTATAGTTATAGGAAATAATTGATATTATTAAATATAGACACATCACATGTTTGCATATGTCTTATGTTGTAGATACGATATCACATATATAATTTATCTTCTTTATATATGAAAATAATTATTTTCTTATTATATAANTATGTTTGCATATGTCTTACGTTGTAGATACGATATCACATATATAATTTATCTTCTTTATATATGAAAATAATTATTTTCTTATTATATAAACATGATTATAAATTACGTTTATGGTAATATAAATTTTTTAATAAGAGTAATATGGCAATGCATTATTCATGGTAATGAAATTAATGGTTGATTCAAATAGTAGCAAAAGGTATGGAAGCCATTAGTCCCAAATATAAGTTAGAAATGCATAGTAATGAAAATTTCAAATAAAGATATATATATTTTTTAATCCTGATGGCAAATTTGCTGCAAGATGTCTTGAAGACTAGAATTTGGATGCACATCGTAAATGTTGTCCAAAAAATTGATGCAAAACTTGCAAAGTTTATAAGATGGCGACGACAACGATGATGACGGCGACAAGAAGGATTTATCCCACTAATTGGGGCATGCAACGTCAATCATTTTTCTATTTTGTCCAGCTGAGTGATATATTTTCATTTAATTCTAATAAATAAATATTATTTTTTATACAACATGTCAAGTCTGTTTGGGTCTACCTCTATCTTTCTCAACACAAGTCAAATCTACAACATCTACTCTCCTAGTTGGGCGGCTGGGCCATCAAATGGTCAACTTTTAATGTGACCAAATCATCTACGATAACTCTCTTTAATCTTCTTTTTCACTAGAGCTACTCCGACATTATATATATATATTTGCATTTTGTCTCTAAGTGCAAAGCCACCCATCCACCTGAGCATTCTCATCACAGTAACACTTTAACTTAAGTTTAAGCTTCTCTTTTAAAGGAATTTGCCATAAAAGCATTGCAAGTTTCACCACCATCTTATAAATTTGTACTTGTAAGTCTTAGCGGAAGCTTTCTATCACACAATAGGCCCAATGCATTTCTCCACTTCAACCATCCAACTTTAATTTTACTAATAACATCCCTATTTATATCACCAACACTTTAAACAATAGACACGAGATATCTAGAATATTTACTCATTTTAACGACTTGATTACCCATTTTTACGAGCCCAACACTAGAGCTAGTACTATTAAAATTACATTACATGCATTCACTTTTAAATCTACTCAAACTAAAGCAATTAGACTCTAAACTTACCTCCATAATTCAAGTTTATTCATGAACTCTATATAGTCTTATCCCAAGAATGATATTATCAGCAAATAAACACACACCGAAAAACATTATCCTATTGGTGTCTAGTAAGAACATCCATAACTAAAGCAAAAAGTTATGGGCTTAAAGTCGATCCCTAATATAATTCAATTGAAATAGGAAAATACTTGGTTAATGCTCCTTTTGTCAAAACACAATTAACATATCAGATATACATATCTTTAATGACTTTGAATATAAGCAATATCAACATAACGCTTTTCTTGGAATCTTATCATAAGTTTTTTTCTAAATCAACAGAAATCATAGTAGATCCTCATTATTCTCCCCATACTTCTCCAGCAGACCTCTCAATAAATATATAGAGACTTGCAGGGCATGAATCCATACTTATTTTGTAAGACAGGTTATTAATCATAACCAATTGTTCACTGTTTATGATGAAAAAAAAATTGAAATTTGATTACAATAAATAACTTTGGATGTTAAAAGAAATCAGGGGCATCTACATTCTTATGTATTTACATATCTAACACCTGAATTTTACTTTTTACATATATACCCCCCTAATATTTTGTATCACACCAAAAAAAAACACTATTTTAACTCTTCATGAGTGAAATACACCTTTTCAAGCATAGGCAAGGTGCATATATGTAAAAATTGAAGTATGGGTGGTATGATATGTATGTGAATATTCCCAGAAATTGATGTGCTAAAAGTCAACCATCAGAAAAATCATATACACAAATAAAATTTCCCACAAACGAAGAAGATCCAAATTGTAGCAAATATGACCATCAACTAATTATAAAAACACAGGAGCACATGCTAAATAAATGATCAATATGTCCTCAGTGTGGGTGCAAAGGGCCTAGCATACCACATCATCTCATGACCTGCTTGATTTACTCCTTAGAAGTATAGGAAGATACCCTGGCTAACATCGAAATAAATCATATTTAGTCCAAATGATTATGAAGTATGAATTTATATACAATTATTATGTTTAACATATCGTAATAAAGTTGGAAGATCTGTAATAAAAGTCTTCGCTCATGCTTGCCGAAGTACTCTACCAAATTATATTTTTAGCTGACATACTACATTCAGACCTAATAAACACATGTTCATATTTGTGTTTATCAAAGCTTGTAGGTTTCCTTCAACATTTTACATGCGGACATCTATGTTTGTATCTATCCCTCACAAACACCAAGTCTCATATTTGAATCTCCATACTTAAAAAAAATTCAAGTTTTATCATGCAAATACCTTGAAGATCCCTGGCTAATTTGACCAAATCGATTTTCTTTTATTAGAAAGAAAAACTCATACAACTCCCAATCAAAAAACACTCCTTTTCCCAAGAGAATGGATGGGTACACCACAAAATAAAAAAGAGTTCTAACTGAGTAAACTCAGTAAACAGATGGAGTGATTCTTCATTCAAAGAAAAGAAAACATCGACACTTCATAACTGAAAGTTGAGGAGCACTGAACATACAATAAAAAGCGCATTTCCATGCATCAGGAACACCTGAAGATATTCCATGCTCAAGGACTGAATGAGGACATCGTAATTTCAATAGAAACCTTTTTTTTATTATTACTGTTAAGTTTCCCCTTTAGGCCCGAGTGGTCACAGTATTTTAGGGGATTTTCATAAATGCCACTAAAATAGCCTAAATTTACATATCTAATATTTAAACAGCACTATTGTTCACTATACTCGAGGAAAATTATGAAGCGGGGCACTTAAGATTTGATGGTGGCAGCCGACTGTTTTCATGTACCAAACGTAGTGAAAATATCACATACATACACACATACATCAAACATATACATACATATATACATATATACCAATGTATATATATATACCCATGTATATATATATATATATATATATATGTATGTATATATGTGTATGTATGTATATATAGATACATACACATATATACATACATACATATATGTATACATATACATATATGTATACATATACATATATGTATACATATACATATATGTATACATATACATATATGTATACATATACATACATACATATATATATACATATATGTATACATATACATACATACATATATATATATATATATGTATACATATACATACATACATATATATATATATATATGTATACAATATATATATATATATATATATATACATACATATATATATATATATATGTATACATATGTGTATGTATGTATATATAGATACATACATGCATACATACATACATACATATATACATATCTATATATATGTATGTGTATGTATGTATATATAGATACATACACATATAAACATACATACATACATATATATATACATGCATACATATATATATATAGATATATATATATATATATATATATATATATAATGTATNAGAAAAACATTATCCTATTGGTGTTTAGTAAGAACATCCATAAATAAAGCAAAAAGTTATGGGCTTAAAGTCGATCCCTAATATAATTCAACTGAAATAGGAAAATACTTGGTTAATGCTCCTTTTGTCAAAACACAATTAAAATATCAGATATACATATCTTTAATGACTTGAATATAAGCAATATCAACACACGCTTTTCTTGGAATCTTATCATAAGTTTTTTTCTAAATCAACAGAAATCATAGTAGATCCTCATTATTCTCCCCATACTTCTCCAGCAGACCTCTCAATAAATATATAGAGACTTGCAGGGCATGAATCCATACTTATGTTGTAAGACAAAGGTTATTAATCATAACCAACTGTTCACTATTTATGATGAAAAAAAAATTGAAATTTGATAACAATAAATAACTTAGGATGTTAAAAGAAATCAGGGGCATCTACATTCTTACGTATTTACATATCTAACAACTGAATTTTACTTTTTACATATATACCCCCCAAATATTTTGTATCACACCAAAAAAAAAAACACTATTTTAACTCTTCATGAGTGAAATACACCTTTTCAAGCATAGGCAATGTGCATATATGTAAAAATTGAAGCATGGGTGGTATGGTATGTATGTGAATATTCCCAGAAATTGATGTCCTAAAAGTCAACCATCAGAAAAATCATATACACAAACAAAATTTCCCACAAACGAAGAAGATCCAAATTGTAGAAAATATGACCATCAACTAATTATAAAAACATAGGTGCACATGCTAAATAAATGATCAATATGTCCCCAGTGTGGGTGCAAAGGGCCTAGCATACCACATCATCTCATGACCTGCTTGATTTACTCCTTAGAAGTATAGGAAGATACCCTGGCTAACTTCGAAATAAATCATATTTAGTCCAAATGATTATGAAGTATGAATTTATATACAATTATTATGTTTAACATATCGTAATAAATTTGGAAGTGCTGTAATAAAAGTCTTCGCTCATGCTTGCCGAAGTACTCTGCCAAATTATATTGTTAGCTGACATACTACATTCAGACCTAATAAACATATGTTCATATTTGTGTTTATCAAAGCTTGTAGGTTTCCTTCAACATTTTACATGCGAACATCTATGTTTGTATCCATCCCTCACAAACACCAAGTATCATATTTGAATCACCATACTTTAAGAAAAAAAAAAAATCAAGTTTTATCATTTAAATACCTTGAAGATTCCTGGCTAATTTGACCAAATCGATCTTCTTTTATTAGAAAGAAAAACTCATACAACTCCCAATGAAAAAACACTCCTTTTCCCAAGAGAATGGATGGGTACACCACAAAATAAAAAAGAGTTCTAACTGAGTAAACTCAGTAAACAGATGGAGTGATTCTTCATTCAAAGTAAAGAAAACAATGACACTTCAAAACTGAAAGTTGAGGAGCACAGAACATACAATAAAAAGCGCATTTCCATGCATCAAGAACACCTGAAGATATTCCATGCTCAAGGACTGAATGAGGAGATCGTAATTTCAATAGAATCCTTTTTTTTATTATTACTGTTAAGTTTCCCCTTTAGGCCCAAGTGGTCACAGTATTTTAGGGGATTTTCATAAATGCCACTAAAATAGCCTAAATTTACATATCTAATATTTAAACAACACTATTGTCACAAAGTTTATGTTATGGACCACAAAAGAAGCAAATAGAATAAAACAAAAATTTATATGTACAACCTGAGATGGAAAAAATAACGAGTAGAGGAGAATATAATTCACTATACTCGAGGAAAATTATGAAGCGGGGCACTTAAGATTTGATGGTGGCAGCCGACTGTTTTCATGTACCAAACGTAGTGAAAATATCACATACACACACACATACATCAAACATATACATACATATATACCGATGTATATATATATATATATTTGTGTGTGTGTGTGTGTGTGTGTGTGTCTCTCTCTCTCTCTCTCTCTCTCTCTCTCTCTCTCTCTCTNCACACCGAGAAACATTATCCTATTGGTGTCAAGTAAAAACATCCATAATTAAAGCAAAAAGTTATGGGCTTAAAGTCGATCCCTAATATAATTCAACTGAAATAGGAAAATACTTGGTTAATGCTCCTTTGGTCAAAACACAATTAACAAATCAGATATACATATCTTTAATTACTTGAATATAAGCAATATAAACACATCGCTTTTCTTGGAATCTTATCATAAGTTTTTTTTTTTCTAAATCAACAGAAATCATAGTAGATCCTCATTATTCTCCCCATACTTCTCCAGCAGACCTCTCAATATATATAGAGAGACTTGCAGGGCATGAATCCATACTTATTTTGTAAGACAAAGGTTATTAATCATAACCAATTGTTCACTATTTATGATGAAAAAAAAAATTGAAATTTGATTACAATAAATAACTTAGGATGTTAAAATAAATCAGGGGATCTACATTCTTGCGTATTTACATATCTAACACCTGAATTTTACTTTTTACATCTATACCCCCCAAATATTTTGTATCGCACCAAAAAAAAAAACACACTATTTTAACTCTTCATGAGTGAAATACACCTTTTCAAGCATAGGCAAGGTGCATATATGTAAAAATTGAAGTATGGGTGGTATGATATGTATGTGAATATTCCCAGAAATTGATGTGCTAAAAGTCAACCATCAGAAAAATCATATACACAAATAAAATTTCCCACAAACGAAGAAGATCCAAATTGTAGCAAATATGACCATCAACTAATTATAAAAACACAGGAGCACATGCTAAATAAATGATCAATATGTCC
>JXCR01147093.1:45261-99379 GCA_002079205.1 Phalaenopsis hybrid cultivar
CAAACCAAAAGATTTCGGGTAAAAAATTCTAACTACTATTTATTCACATACCACATAAATCTTTTAAATACAACAGAAGTACTACCTTTACATACCTATAGTTAATTCTAATATACTCTCCCATCAACTTCAATATAGTTGCCGCTAATCTTCACTGGACTCAATCTAGAAAGCAGAACCTCCTTTGTTTCCACTAACTTTGAATCCCTTTCCCCCTTCTTGACTCCATTATTTCATTCTTGCCGCATCTTAAACTAACCTATTGAGTTTTCTTCATTAACTAATGCTAAGCAATGGTTGTTTTCTTTTTAATTTTAATATTGATTAAACATCAGCCTTATTTCATTTGGTTAAAAATCAGCATCAGTCATCATTAGAACTAAAATCCTTATCAAAACTAATCAATACTTGGGCAGTCACACAAGNACACACAAGAAATAAAATTCAAACAATAAAAGCTGGTAAGCAGCTGCGAAAAATAAGAACTATCTACCAAAACAAAAAACATTTGTAAAAATGACTCGAATCAACTCAGCCAGAAATTAAATTAACAATCTTGAGCAGCAAAGTATCCATAACAAGCTACTCAAATCAAGATAATAATCATTAATCAATATGTGCCTAAGAAATCAGAACCTTTTAAATCTTGTTAAGAACATAAAGGCAAGTGCAAATTTCAATTACCTAAGCCTCCTGGTTTCTGGTCTCGCGTTTAGCACCCCAAGAAGCATTTCGGTTCCCATTTTTTTGGCCCTTCTTCGAAGCCCCCGAGCTTTGATCACACAGTCCGCTTTTGCAACTCATCTCAATTTGGATTCTCCGCCGTCTCATTCTATGCTCGAGCCTAGTCGTCCTTAATGCACGGACCCTTTCCTCAATTTCTAAAGCTTGGGAGAAGTCCCAAAGCCTGAGAGTCCCCTCGTCCCCCCCACATATAATCCTATCGGCACCAATAACGACAGAAAACCAGCCATTCCCGGAGCCATGAAGCATTCTCTGAGGTGGCTCCACATTAACTGATGATGACGGATTGATTCTCGAATATTTACCAACTGAAGAGTGAGACGATTTCAATAGCTTCCTCACATCTATCAACGCCAGCCTTCCATCGCTCGAACACGAAACGAGCCAAGGGAACTCAAAAGACAGTGAATTAACAGAATTTTCATGCGGCTTCCACGTAGCACATGGTTTAATTTCGTCATCTTCATCATTGCCATTTGCCAACTTGAACATGTGAATATCTCCGTTTTCTCCGCCGGTAAACAACAAATCACCCAAGTAGCTTCGAGCGAGAGCACAAGTGTTACCAATATGAGCGTTATGAATGGCATCTATCAATTTTCCATTAGCAGAATCCCAGATGTATACGTCCCTCCCAGCAGAGCTTGCGATGGTGGAACCACGAGGGACGAGATCCCACACCCAATCCCCATGATTCAGAGTTCTAATGCACTTGAAGTTGAGTCTGTCCCATACTCTAACAGTCATGTCCCATGAGCCACTGTAAATTCTAGCAGAGTCCAAACCAAGGCAAGTTATGGGGCCATGATGGCCCCAGAGCCGAAACTCGAATTTAGGGTTCGCGGTGGAATTGGCGATGTCGAAAAGATGAGGGTTTCCTTCGATTACCTTCCAGCATTGGATGAAAGCATCCGTGCCTCCGACGACCAATAGGTAGGAATCTACGGCTATGGCACGAATAGTGCACCCTAGATGCGGCGAAGCAGTGAGGGCTAATCCTTCAACCGCGTCCCATATACGGATAATGGAATCATAACCTCCTGTGAAGATGAGCTTCGCAGACTGCAAAAAAGAAACTGCACGAACAGCCTCAGTGTGGCCGCGAAGAGTGTCAATGGTGAACCTTCCCATGAACGACTTGCTCCTGCCCTCCCTCTCGACAAACAAGTCCTTCCAGGATTTCTCGCCTGGGAGGTTTGATCCAGGAGAAGCAGCTGTTGGCAATGGAAGCCCCCATCTCTCACAGTAGAATTCCTTCCACGAATGATGATCAGAAGCTAGTTTCTGAAGCAAGATTGACACACAAGAAACCACTCCTAGGTCTTTTGGGTCGAGGAGGTGCAGGATCTCCGACACCAGAGCTGGAGGAAGATCAATGATTGAACGACAGCCATTAGGAAGATAATCAACTGTTCCTCTGCAATCACTAGCTGTAAGAGGTTTCCTTGTAGCAAATTTAGCGGTGGAATGTCGTGAATTAGTTTTCTTCTTGAGATTCTCAGTGTTCTTCAACCTAGAAACAGTGGTAGGAATACTAAAACTTGTATTCAGAGAATCAATTTCTTCAACAGAACCACTGTCGTAATAGTTATTTGCTGAAAACCGTTCTAATTCAATACACTGCAATGCCATAAACCAAATGGATAAAACTCAACGAAATCAAGAACCTCGCCTCCCGGCCGAGATCCCTGCAATAAGAACGTAGAACAAAAACAAAACCCAAATTTTAATTTTTTAGTGCAACACATGGATCCGTGGACCCTCAAATGAGAATAAAGATTAAAAAAAAAAATCTCAATAACAGAGCACAGCTCCTAGGAAACCCTAGCATCACCGCACAACTAAAAGCCTGCTACTATATCAAAGAATAACAGTTAATAACGAAATTCAACCTGTAAACTACCTTGTTACCGATCCAAACCCTAACAAGAACGCGGTCACAAAAATAAGAAGAAAAATGAAAAATTTAAATGGTAAGAAATAGGATGAGATTCATCAAAACCCTATTTTTTCATAAACCTAGAATCGGGAACTTAAATAGAGAAACTAGTAAGAACCTGTAAAAAATCTGCCGCGAAGCTCCAGTAGAGCTCGAGAAGGGCGTCGGAACGAAAGCTCCGCGTGCGTCGCAGTTTCAAGTTTGGTTAATGAGAAATTATTAATCGTTATAATAATAACTATATTAATAATATAAACTCGAAGTCAATAATCAGCAAAATGTAAACGGATTTGGATCTGCTTCACGAACCAACCCGAATATATGCTTTCCATGAAAGCTTTTATAGCAGCAATGAGTTTAGTCCATGACCTTTGAATTCTGGATTACCAATGTGGACTTGGGATGCAGACATGTCACATTTTGATATAGGGATACAATGTTAACCCGATTGTCTCGATAAGACGATCCTAATTATATCAAAATTAGTCTAATTCGAGTCAAGTCAAGTTTTGATCAAGTCATTAAAGTATATTTAGAAGTTCAGATCATTAATTTGTATGGTCAAGTGAACTTCAAACTTATATATTTATATCCAAATTGAGTGTCTCGATGAGAGGAATGTAACGAGTTTAATCTTCATTAATTTGGAGGTCATTAAGGCCCTGAAAACATTAAAAAAAACTATGATCAAAGGGATCAATGTGGGATGTCCAATTAGGTGGTTGTGAGAGTTATTCACTCAATGATCAAAATGCATCCCAGTTGTAGCCTGTAAATAGATCTTCTCTCTTCGCTTGATGGGTAGGAGAAGCCAAATTCCAATGATAACTTTTCACCTTTGTAGTTGCTTACCATCGTCGACCATCGCCCTTCGCCCTTCACCCTTCACCCTTCACTCTTCGCCCGCCATCGACCACCACTGACCAGCCTCTGATCGCCATCATCGATGAACTATGTTATGTAACAACGTAACCCAAATAATGTGCAATGAAGTATATATAAAAAGGTGTAACGAAGTACCCAGAATACAACGTAACAAAATACTCCAAACACTGTGTAACGAAGTACCCCAAAAAAGAGTGTGATGAAATACCCTGAGTATTGTGCAATGACATATCCTGACATGATGTATTGAAGGCCCAACGATAACTCTCGACTACGAATGCTTATTCAGAACTCTTGAAATTTCTTCTTACATTATATATCGACAAAGTGATGCCTCTGGTGTAATTAAAAACCTAAGAAAAAGGTTAACCACCAAGGGTACATCGACTCACTATGATCCATGAGACCAGTTATTACTATGCCTTCCCACTACAGCCTACACGACTAACTAATGTCATTACAATCTTCCACTACAACATTTGTGGCTAACTAACGTTGTTGTAGAGACCCTCTATAGCTTATATGGGTAGTTATTATTACAACTTCCTTTTACGGTTTATGTGACTAACTATTGTCATTACAACCTTGTACAACAGTCTTTGAGGCCAACTAAAACTCTTGCAGCGACATCCTATGACCTATGTGACCAGTTACTACTGTAACTTCCCCTTACGACCTACGCAACTAACTCTTGTCATTCTAGCCTTCCATTACAACCTCTCTAATGCTCTTACAATGATCCACTATGGCTTATGTGGCCAAATATTAATGTAGCTCTTACTACAGCTTATGTGACTAACTATTGTAATTAAATCCTTCCACTACAGCCTATGTGGCCAATGAACACTCTTACAATGACTCGCTATGACTTAAGTGACCAATTAAATCTTTAAGTACCAACTATGGCTTATGTGGCTAACTATTATTGTTACAAATTTATATTATAGCTTTTGTGGTCAACTGACTCTCTTGTAGTAACCCACTATGACATATTAATCCAATTAGTAATGTAGTTGACCACTATGACTCAAGCGGCTAACATCTATTATTATAGCCTTCCACCATAATCCGTCTGGCCAACTGACACTTTACAACAACCCACAATGACATATGCGGTCAGTTATTACTGTGTCTACCTGTTACGACATGTGTGGCTAACTTATGTCATTGTAGTCGCTTACCACATTCTCTGTGGTTATGATCTATTGGTTAGTTACTAATGTAGCTTCCCAGTACAACCTATTGGTTAGTTACTACTGTAGCTTCCCATTATGGATTATGTGACTAATTGTTTATCAACACAACCTTCTACTACGACCTCTGTGAATAATTAATGCTATTGCAGTCTCCACTATGACTTTTGTGGCTAACCGACGATTTTGTAATCTTCAACTACGACCCTCGCCAAATACAGCCTCAGTGGCTAGCATATATTAATGGAGTTTCCAACTATGACTTATGTCAACAACTGTGATTTATGTGGTGAATTGCTACTACAACTCTAATTATGCCCTTCATGACCAACTGACATTATTGCAGACATTAATTATAACCATACATGACCAACTATTGTTGTTGGATCCTCCAACCACAACCTCTAGCTAGCTATCACTATTGCAAACACCGTGAACAACCTTGTGGCCAGCTACTGTTATTATCCCCTAGAACTTTAGTTGTTGTAACTTAATAACAACTATGAAAGTAAGACTATTATTGTACACATGTAATTATTAACTCTGTAATTTCATCTTCTATATTTTAGGAGAAGAACAAACCAATGTAGTTACAATCACATAGTAGATTGCTTTGATCGGGCTGTACCTTATTGAATTTTTTTCTCTTTTATAGGGGTTTTCCATATAAATACTTTTGATCCCTGGTTATGTTATATTTCTTGTATTTATGTGTGTGATGAATCTTATTACAACATCGAGACAAAAAATTATTGCTCTACCACAGTGAATCTTTTGACACACACAAAAGTTGACAGTTAGTATCATATAACATATAAAAATAGTATCATGTTTTATATTATCATCAAAATATATCATTAAATCAAATATATATTATTAAGCATATAAAATAATATTATGGTTATATTTTTACTTTAAAAAATAATTTTGGATATGTTAACATAAAAACGCAAGGATTTTTGAAATAATTATTGTTCTGTTGATTGTCTTATCCATCATATTCATTGGTTAATCATTTATAAGAGTAGAAATTGGAAATTTAGAATAGATATTCCCAATGATATTTTAAATATTTATAGCATTTGAAGTTTCTGTTTGTTCATTTTTTAATTTGGTGGTTTGTTTGTTTTTCATAATTGCCCTTCTTGGTTTTGTGTGCTCCTTTTTCCTCTCTCTAGTTCCTTCCTTTTGTTGTTGTTTTCATTTTTTTTTGTATGGTGGTTGTTAGTTATTCTGTCACTGATATTGGTGGCTCTTTTGGTTTGTTGTTGTTTTGGGTACTATTATGGTTGTTAATTGTTGTGCTAGATTGGTTTTGTGATTTGTTGTAGTCCTATCTTTATTAATATTTAACTAGATTAGGAATAAATTTTATAAATATATTTTTAATCTTGGATGGAATGTTAATATTGTCTTGCAAGAAAGTTTTGTGCTCTAATTTGATGTCCATTTTCCTTTTTTGGTGGTTTCTTTTTGTTTTTATTTAGTTTTGGGTTGTTTTCCTTATTTTTAGTATTTTGATGATGGTGTTTTTGTTTTGGATTTATTTATAAAGTTTTAAGTGTCTTGTTTTCAATTGTTTCTTTTCATGTTATTTACTCTTATTTTTTACCTTTTAGTTTTTGTATTTTTAGACATTAGGCAGTTATGTTGTATATTGTGGTTTGATTTTTGTTTTTTATTGAATTTCCTCCTTGATCTTTTATAGTTGTTGTGATTGGTTTTGAGCTTTGATGATTTCCAACCATAATTAAAATTTAAACAGATTTTTCTTATTTTGTAGTCTAAATCTTGGATGGAATTTTAATTTTCTCTTAAGTAAATTTTGAGCTATAGATTTGTTCTCCTTTTACATTTTGTTGTTTTTCTTTTGGTTTTTTTTTCTATGATATGTCGTTTTTTCATTTATTGTTTTTTGTTTACTTTTATTTCTGTTTTTTGTGTTTTCTCTGTATTTCTTTTTAGGTTTATAGATCATTGGTTGCAGATGTTCTTGTTGTTAAAGTTGTTGTGTTTATTTATTGTTGCTTCTAGTGCAGACATTTGAATACTTGGTGTTGTTGATCCTAGTGGAACTATTATGTTTGCAGAGGTTTGTTGCTGATTATATTGTCCAATTGTTGTTTGGTAGAATTTTCTTCCTGAGGGTGCTTCAATGTTGTTGTTGGATTTTTTGTTAATCATAGTTTTGCTTTTGTTTTTGTTCCTAGCACAACAATGGGCATGTTTGTTGTCAGTGGATGTTATCTGTCATTTTTTTTTGTTTGTAGTTGTGAAGCATGCTAGAAAATTCACAGTGGTAGAGGCTTGGATTATCGACTTAGCATTGTACGAGAATTCAATACATACCCAGATAAAATAAAACAACCAGTAGTTACATCAAAAATTTTTATGTAGAAAACTCGTAAAGGGAAACAACCACATAGTTTGAACAAGTTAAAATAATTCACTGAAAATGATGAGTACACATGTTCACTCTTCCCCTAAATTAGAGAAGATATAATTACAAAGTAGTATAGCTATAATATGGTTGTAGTTCTTAGCAACAACAAGTTGCAAAGGCCATAATCAATTGTTGTGGAGATAGCAATCCACCATGAGTGTTGTAGATGGAAGTTGTAGCACCAGCTTGTCATAAAAGTTGTGGTTGATAACCATGACAGTATTGGGCCAAGTGGACTACAGATGGTGCTTCAGTGGCGTTGATTGTCTAGTGTAATTGTAGTAGGCAGTTGTGGGGAGCTGTGGACCACGTAGGATGTAGTTGATCACGTATGTGATAGTGGTGAGTAATAGTGATGTTTGTAGACTGAGAGGGTTGGATTCAAAAGCTTCACAAATTGTGAACCATGTAGGTTGTAGTTGGTCATTTAGACCGTAGTGACGAGTAGTAATGAAGTTCATAGGCCGCGGGGGCCGGAGTTGAGAGCTGCACAAGCTGTGGACCACGTAGGTCATGGTGACAAGCAGTAGTGACGTATGCATACAACAGTGTTCGGAGTCGAGAGTTGTAGGAGTTGGGGACCACATAGGTCGTTGTTGATCACATGGACCTTAATGGTGAGTTGCAATGTTGTTGGTAGGTATCGGGGGCCAGAGTCTAGAACTTTATGAGTTGTGGACCACTTAGGATGTAGTTGGTCATGTGGGTCATAGTGGTGAGTAGTGGTCATATTCGTAGACTGTGGGGGCTGGAGTCGAGAGCTGCACGAGCTGTGGACCATGTAGGTCACAATTGATCACGTAAGCCGTAGTGGTGAGTAATAGCGAGGTCCGAAGACTACGGGGGCCGACGCTAGGAGCTACACAAGCTATAAATCACGTAGGTCATAGTGACAAGTAGTAATGACATTCGTAGGGGGCTCGGAGTTGAGAGCTATAGAAGCACATGCATGATGCGTTGTTACATCGCTTCGAGATGTGTTGTTGCACCGTATTTGGGGTTAGCCCAAAATTCAGGATGATACGCCGTTTTGCATGTTGTTTTGTGACTCTGCGATGTCTGTTATTGCTTCGTACGATGCTTCATCTCAAGCAGTGGGTGACAACTAATGGTGCTCAACAATGATCGAAGAGTGGTGGTTAGCGACAAACATCAAGTGACGTTGATCTTTAGCTCATTCTCCAAGCGTCAAACTCTCTCTCTCCCCTCATGAGAGGGGTGGGGTTTTATTTATAGAGATCTGAGTGCAATTAATGTAGTAATTTGAATCACTGTGATTGGATGCTCAAGATAACATCATTTGATCATACGGTGTTTGATGAACATTTAAGTGCCTCATGACATCGGAATTGAGTGATTTTTGGCTCGTTGGATTTGTATAATCGAGACAGTCAATTCAACTATAAACTTATCAGATTCGACATTCATTTAATCTCTCAAATATGCTTGAGAAGCTTCTAAAAATAGCTTAGGATTAGATAAATTTCGGTATTATCGGATCCTTCAAATCGAACCGATTAGTTTGACTATAAATTTATTTAATCAGAACTCTGAATGACTCTTAATCAAAATTTATATGTTTCTTACTCTAAAAATTATATCGAGATTCATGTCAAACTTCTAGATTTCTGCTGGATGATCTCTTTGTTTATTGTGTGTGTTATATCTTCTGCTCTCTCTCGTGTTGTTTATTTTTTATTTCTTTTTTTTTTCAAAAGAAAAAAAAGGAATACTTGACATATTATATTAATATATAATAACGTTGATATTCGCTGCGGCCACTTAGGTTACATCTTCTTCCGCTTCGCTCTTCAATTTCAATACCGCAAGATGCTTCGTCTTCTCCATCGACATCTTTTTACACTGTCAATTGCGAGCGATAGGTCTTGCCTACCCACTCTTCTGCGTCTCATCCATGGCAAGCTCCCTAAAACGCCAAGCTCATCTTTTTCTGACATCACCATCTCCTACCTCGTGGGATCTTGCGGCCTCTCGCCCGCGGCAGCAATTTCCGTCGCCAAAAACTTTACTTTCAAAACCAACAAAACCACCACAAACGCAGATTCCTTCCTTTCCCTCCTTAGATCTCATGGCTTTACCCAAAGCCAAATTGCGGATATCATCATCAAATTCCCTTCACTGCTCACCTACAACCCCGAGAAGAAAATCAAGCCCAAGCTGGAGTTTTTCCTTAACCTCGGCTACTCAAGAGCCGACCTTGTCAGGCTCATCACCTCGGACATACACATTCTGAAAAACAGCTTGGAAAAGAGAATCAAACCCAACTATGATACGCTCAAGGCCATCCTCGGAACCGATAGGGAAATCATCGTCGCCATTGGGAACTCATCCAGAATTCTTCGGCAGAATTTGGACAGGTATTTGCTTCCCAACATAAAGACCTTGAGGGATCTGGGAGTTCCAGGGCACAGAATCGTTAAATTGGTCACCTTTTATCCACGATCTTTGTTGATAAACCCTGCGAAGTTCAACAAAGCCGTCGACTTGCTGAAGAAAATGGGCTTTGATGTCTCCAAGTCTGTGTTTACCTTGGGAGTCAATGTTCTCACTGTGCTCTGTAACTCCACCTGGAACCGAAAATTTAAGCTTTACAGAAGCTTGGGATGGTCGGACGATGATGTTTTAACTGCGTTCAAAAAGCATCCTTTCTGCATGCTTATGTCGGAGAAGAAGATCTGGCATAATTTCAATTTCTTTGCTAAAGAGCTTGAATGGACGCCCTCCTTCGTGGCATCAAGGCCTGTTTGTCTTTTTTTCAGTTTTGAGAACACAATTTTTCCAAGATATAAAATTTTCAGGCTGCTGGAATCGGCGGGCTTGCTAAAAATTAATGGCAGTTTCTCAACCCTTCTGTGGTTGCCGAAGAAAAAATTCTTAAATCGATATGTGACCAAGTTTGCCGATCAAGTCCCGGAGTTGCTAGAAGTTTACAAAGATAATTTAGCATTGACTGGATTGAGGTAGATATTTAAGTTCTTTTTGTTTGTTTTTTCCTTAACTCTTGCTTTAAAAATATGTTTGATTGTTGTGTTCTTCATAAGTTTTTATTTTTTGTTATTAAAGATGAATTTGTTTGTTTTTAAAAACACTCAAACTAACTTATAAAAATTATTTTGAACATTTTTAAAAACAAATTGATTTGTTTTCAACATGATAATATGCTTTTTTTTTATCAAATCAAAATATACAACAACAACAACAAGCCTTTATCCCTCTAATTGGGGTTGGCTTCATGATTCTTTTTTTTCCATTATCCTATTGAGTATCATATTTTCATTTTATTCTAATAAATTATGATCAATTTTGTACAACTTGCTCGGGTCTTTTTAGGTCTGCCNTTTTATCAAATCAAAAAATACAACAACAACAAGCCTTTATCCCTCTAATTGGGGCCGGCTTCATGATTCTTTTTTTTCCATTGTCCTATTGAGTGTCATATTTTCATTTTATTCTAATAAATTATGATCAATTTTGTGCAACTTGCTCGGGTCTTTTTAGGTCTGCCTCTACCTTTCTTAACATAAGCCAAATCTAAAACATCTACTCTCCAAGCCAGATCATCAGATGTTTGACATTTTGAGATGGTTTGGAGGGTTGTGTTAGGCATACGACAACCAACATAAAAGTTTTGTCAGAAAAAATTAATCATCTCAAAGTCTTTCTTACAAGAAAATTTAAAAATGAACAATCCATCTTGCAGAGAGAAAATTCGTGCTACCTTTCAATCTCCAAGTTTTTTTATTGCAGAGAGGAGCTTTATAATGGTATAAATAAGTCAAGTCAAGCTTTAGTTGTATTGTCCTCATGATCGCATGATATTTAATAAATCTAAATGATGATAACTTATACTAAAAAAATGAGGATTGATGATTTCTTAGAATAAGTGTTTGTGGATACTAAGTATAGCACAAAATAAATTAGTGCTTTCTTGTTTAAAAACCACACAATGCAAAATATTAAAGATATTATGCGTAAGCAAACAAGTAAAAAATGATTTTCCTTTAGCCAATANGGCAACCAACATAAAAGCTTTGTCAAAAAAATTAATCATCTCAAAGTCTTTCATACAAGAAAATTTAAAAATGAACAATCCATCTTGCAGGGAGAAAATTCGTGCTACCTTTCAATCTCCAAGTTTTTTTATTGCAGAGAGGAGCTTCATAATGGTATAAATAAGTCAAGTCAAGCTTTAGTTGTATTGTCCTCATGATCGCATGATATTTAATAAATCTNTTGTAACCTACCTCAACTTACAAATAAGTTTCGCGCTTCTGTTTTCACATATCTATAGCTTACATGGAAGTTACATCGAGAGATTACAGGGGATATAACGCAAATATAATACCGATATAACGTAAAATTAACCTCCATTATGTACGCAGCGCTGCATACGTAAGACGTACGCAATTTTTTTCCCACACACTGAGGCACGCACGCATGCACAATTAGTGTTTATAACTGTAATTTAAGATATTTATATATAGTAAACTATTATATTATATTTTATATTATATCATAAATTTTATTTAATCATTTTCTATAGATTATATTAAAATATAATTAGAATTAATTTTTAACTTATTCATATAATTTAGACCTTGTTATAGAATGTGGCATATTTTAAAATTAATTCGATCGACCTGTTTATAGTTATAGGAAATAATTGATATTATTAAATATAGACACATCATATGTTTGCATATGTCTTACGTTGTAGATACGATATCACATATATAATTTATCTTCTTTATATATGAAAATAATTATTTTCTTATTATATAAACATGAATATAAATTACGTTTATGGTAATATAAATTTTTTAATAAGAGTAATATGGCAATGCATTATTCATGGTAATGAAATTAATGGTTGATTCAAATAGTAGCAAAAGGTATGGAAGCCATTAGTCCCAAATATAAGTTAGAAATGCATGGTAATGAAGATTTCAAATAAAGATATATATATTTTTTAATCCTGATGGCAAATTTGCTGCAAGATGTCTTGAAGACTAGAATTTGGATGCAGATCGTAAAGTTGTCCAGAAAATTGATGCAAAACTTGCAAAGTTTATAAGATGGCGACTACAACGATGACAAGAAGGATTTATCCCACTAATTCGGGCAAGCAACGTGAATCATTTTTCTATTTTGTCCAGCTGAGTGTTATATTTTCATTTAATTCTAATAAATAAATACTATTTTTTATACAACATGCCAAGTCTTTTTAGGTCTACCTCTATCTTTCTCAACACAAGTCAAATCTAAAACATCTACTCTCCTAATTGGGCCATCAAATAGTCAACTTTTAATACGACCAAATCATCTGCGATAACTCTCTTTAATCTTCTTTTTCAATGGAGCTACTCCGACATTATATATATATATTTACATTTTGTCTCTAAGTGTAAAGCCACCCATCCACCTGAGCATTCTCATCTCAACAACACTTTAACTTAAGTTTATGCTTCTCTTTTAAAGGAATTTGCCATAAAAGCATTGCAAGTTTCACCACCATCTTATAAATTTGTACTTGTAAGTCTTAGCGGAAGCTTTCTATCACACAATAGGCCCAATGCATTTCTCCACTTCAACCATCCAACTTTAATTTTACTAATAACATCCCTATCTATATCACCATCACTTTGAACAATAGACACGAGATATCTAGAATATTTACTCATTTTAACGACTTGATCACCCATTTTTACGAGCCCAACACTAGATCTAGTACTATTAAAATTACATTCCATGCATTCACTTTTAAATCTACTCAAACTAAAGCAATTAGACTCTAAAGTTACCTCCATAATTCAAGTTTATTCATGAACTCTATATAGTCTTATCCCAAGAAAGATATTATCAGCAAATAAACACACACAGAAAAACATTATCCTATTGGTGTTTAGTAAGAACATCCATAAATAAAGCAAAAAGTTATGGGCTTAAAGTCGATCCCTAATATAATTCAACTGAAATAGGAAAATACTTGGTTAATGCTCCTTTTGTCAAAACACAATTAAAATATCAGATATACATATCTTTAATGACTTGAATATAAGCAATATCAACACACGCTTTTCTTGGAATCTTATCATAAGTTTTTTTCTAAATCAACAGAAATCATAGTAGATCCTCATTATTCTCCCCATACTTCTCCAGCAGACCTCTCAATAAATATATAGAGACTTGCAGGGCATGAATCCATACTTATTTTGTAAGACAAAGGTTATTAATCATAACCAACTGTTCACTATTTATGATGAAAAAAAAATTGAAATTTGATAACAATAAATAACTTAGGATGTTAAAAGAAATCAGGGGCATCTACATTCTTACGTATTTACATATCTAACAACTGAATTTTACTTTTTACATATATACCCCCCAAATATTTTGTATCACACCAAAAAAAAAAACACTATTTTAACTCTTCATGAGTGAAATACACCTTTTCAAGCATAGGCAATGTGCATATATGTAAAAATTGAAGCATGGGTGGTATGGTATGTATGTGAATATTCCCAGAAATTGATGTACTAAAAGTCAACCATCAGAAAAATCATATACACAAACAAAATTTCCCACAAACGAAGAAGATCCAAATTGTAGCAAATATGACCATCAACTAATTATAAAAACATAGGTGCACATGCTAAATAAATGATCAATATGTCCCCAGTGTGGGTGCAAAGGGCCTAGCATACCACATCATCTCATGACCTGCTTGATTTACTCCTTAGAAGTATAGGAAGATACCCTGGCTAACTTCGAAATAAATCATATTTAGTCCAAATGGTTATGAAGTATGAATTTATACACAATTATTATGTTTAACATATCGTAATAAAGTTGGATGTGCTGTAATAAAAGCCTTCGCTCATGCTTGCCGAAGTACTCTGCCAAATTATATTGTTAACTGACATACTACATTCAGACCTAATAAACATATGTTCATATTTGTGTTTATCAAAGCTTGTAGGTTTCCTTCAACATTTTACATGCGGACATCTATGTTTGTATCTATCCCTCACAAACACCAAGTATCATATTTGAATCTCCATACTTCAAGAAAAAAAAATTCCAAGTTTTATCATGCAAATACCTTGAAGATTCCTGGCTAATTTGACCAAATCGATCTTCTTTTATTAGAAAGAAAAACTCATACAACTCCCAATGAAAAAACACTCCTTTTCCCAAGAGAATGGATGGGTACACCACAAAATAAAAAAGAGTTCTAACTGAGTAAACTCAGTAAACAGATGGAGTGATTCTTCATTCAAAGAAAAGAAAACATTGACACTTTATAACTGAAAGTAGAGGAGCACAGAATATACAATAAAAAGCGCATTTCCATGCATCAAGAACACCTGAAGATATTCCATGCTCAAGGACTGAATGAGGANTCATACAAGAAATAAAATTCAAACAATAAAAGCTAGCAAGCAGCTGCTAAAAATAAGAACTATCTACTAAAACAAAAAACATTTGTAAAAATGACTCGAATCAACTCAATCAGAAATTAAATTAACAATCTTGAGCAGCAAAGTATCCATAACAAGCTACTCAAATCAAGATAATAATCATTNTAACTAAAATCCTTATCAAAACTAATCAATACTTGGGCAGTCACACAAGAAATAAAATTCAAACAATAAAAGCTAGCAAGCAGCTGCCAAAAATAAGAACTATCTACTAAAACAAAAAAAATTTGTAAAAATGACTCGAATCAACTCAACCAGAAATTAAATTAACAATCTTGAGCAGCAAAGTATCCATAACAAGCTACTCAAATCAAGATAATAATCATTAACCAATATGTGCCTAAGAAATCAGAACCTTTTAAATCTTGCTAAGAACATAAAGGCAAGTGCAAATTTCAATTACCTAAGCCTCCTGGTTTCTGGTCTCTCGTTTAGCACCCCAAGAAGCATTTCGGTTCCCATTTTTTTGGCCCTTCTTCGAAGCCCCCGAGCTTTGATCAGATAGTCCGCTTTTGCAACTCATCTCAATTTGGATTCTCCGCCGTCTCATTCTATGCTCGAGCCTAGTCGTCCTTAATGCACGGACCCTTTCCTCAATTTCTAAAGCTTGGGAGAAGTCCCAAAGCCTGAGAGTCCCCTCGTCCCCCCCACATATAATCCTATCGGCACCAATAACGACAGAAAACCAGCCATTCCCGGAGCCATGAAGCATTCTCTGAGGTGGCTCCACATTAACTGATGATGACGGATTGATTCTCGAATATTTACCAACTGAAGAGTGAGACGATTTCAATAGCTTCCTCACATCTATCAACGCCAGCCTTCCATCGCTCGAACACGAAACGAGCCAAGGGAACTCAAAAGACAGTGAATTAACAGAATTTTCATGCGGCTTCCACGTAGCACATGGTTTAATTTCGTCATCTTCATCATTGCCATTTGCCAACTTGAACATGTGAATATCTCCGTTTTCTCCGCCGGTAAACAACAAATCACCCAAGTAGCTTCGAGCGAGAGCACAAGTGTTACCAATATGAGCGTTATGAATGGCATCTATCAATTTTCCATTAGCAGAATCCCAGATGTATACGTCGCTCCCAGCAGAGCTTGCGATGGTGGAACCACGAGGGACGAGATCCCACACCCAATCCCCATGATTCAGAGTTCTAATGCACTTGAAGTTGAGTCTGTCCCATACTCTAACAGTCATGTCCCATGAGCCACTGTAAATTCTAGCAGAGTCCAAACCAAGGCAAGTTATGGGGCCATGATGGCCCCAGAGCCGAAACTCGAATTTAGGGTTCGCGGTGGAATTGGCGATGTCGAAAAGATGAGGGTTTCCTTCGATTACCTTCCAGCATTGGATGAAAGCATCCGTGCCTCCGACGACCAATAGGTAGGAATCTACGGCTATGGCACGAATAGTGCACCCTAGATGCGGCGAAGCAGTGAGGGCTAATCCTTCAACCGCGTCCCATATACGGATAATGGAATCATAACCTCCTGTGAAGATGAGCTTCGCAGACTGCAAAAAAGAAACTGCACGAACAGCCTCAGTGTGGCCGCGAAGAGTGTCAATGGTGAACCTTCCCATGAACGACTTGCTCCTGCCCTCCCTCTCGACAAACAAGTCCTTCCAGGATTTCTCGCCTGGGAGGTTTGATCCAGGAGAAGCAGCTGTTGGCAATGGAAGCCCCCATCTCTCACAGTAGAATTCCTTCCACGAATGATGATCAGAAGCTAGTTTCTGAAGCAAGATTGACACACAAGAAACCACTCCTAGGTCTTTTGGGTCGAGGAGGTGCAGGATCTCCGACACCAGAGCTGGAGGAAGATCAATGATTGAACGACAGCCATTAGGAAGATAATCAACTGTTCCTCTGCAATCACTAGCTGTAAGAGGTTTCCTTGTAGCAAATTTAGCGGTGGAATGTCGTGAATTAGTTTTCTTCTTGAGATTCTCAGTGTTCTTCAACCTAGAAACAGTGGTAGGAATACTAAAACTTGTATTCAGAGAATCAATTTCTTCAACAGAACCACTGTCGTAATAGTTATTTGCTGAAAACCGTTCTAATTCAATACACTGCAATGCCATAAACCAAATGGATAAAACTCAACGAAATCAAGAACCTCGCCTCCCGGCCGAGATCCCTGCAATAAGAACGTAGAACAAAAACAAAACCCAAATTTTAATTTTTTTAGTGCAACACATGGATCCGTGGACCCTCAAATGAGAATAAAGATTAAAAAAAAAAAATCTCAATAACAGAGCACAGCTCCTAGGAAACCCTAGCATCACCGCACAACTAAAAGCCTGCNTGCAATAAGAACGTAGAGCAAAAACAAAACCCAAATTTTAATTTTTTAGTGCAACACATGGATCCGTGGGCCCTCAAATGAGAATAAAGATTAAAAAAAAAAATCTCAATAACAGAGCACAGCTCCTAGGAAACCCTAGCATCACCGCACAACTAAAAGCCTGCTAATATATCAAAGAATAACAGTTAATAACGAAATTCAACCTGTAAACAACCTTGTTACCGATCCAAACCCTAACAAGAACGCGGGCACAAAAATAAGAAGAAAAATAAAGTTTTTAATTGGTAAGAAATAGGACGAGATTCATCAAAACCCGATTTTTTCATAAACCTAGAATCGCGACTTAAATAGAGAAACTAGTAAGAACCTGTAAATAAGCTGCCGCGAAGCTCTAGTAGAGCTCGAGAAGGGCGTCGGAACGAAAGCTCCGCGTGCGGCGCAGTTTCAAGGTTGGTTAATGAGAAANACTTAAATAGAGAAACTAGTAAGAACCTGTAAATAAGCTGCCGCGAAGCTCCAGTAGAGCTCGAGAAGGGCGTCGGAACGAAAGCTCCGCGTGCGGCGCAGTTTCAAGGTTGGTTAATGAGAAATTATTAATCGTTATAATAATAACTAAATTAATAATATAAACTCGAAGTGAATAATCAGCTAAACGTAAACGGATTTGGATCTGCTTCACGAACCGACCCGAATATTTGCTTTCCACGAAAGCTTTTATAGCAGCAATGAGTTTAGTCCATCACCTTTGAATTCTGGATTACCAANTTAACGTTATAATAATAACTATATTAATAATATAAACTCGAAGTGAATAATCAGCAAAACGTAAACGCATTTGGATCTGCTTCACGAACCGACCCGAATATATGCTTTCCACGAAAGCTTTTATAGCAGCAATGAGTTTAGTCCATCACCTTTGAATTCTGGATTACCAATGTGGACTTGGGATACAGATACGTCACAATATGATATAGGAATACAATGTTAACCCAATTGTCTCGATAAGAAGGTCCCAATTATATCAAAATTAGTCTAATTCAAGTCTTGATCAAATCATTAAAGTATATTTAGAAGTTCAGATCATTAATTTGTATGGTCAAGTGAACTTCAAACTTATATATTTATATCCAAATTGAGTGTTTTGATGAGAGGAATCTAACGAGTCTAATCTTCATTAATTTGGAGGTTATTAAGGCCCTAAAAACATTAAAAAAAAATTATGATCAAAGGGATCAATGTGGGACGTCCAATTAGGTGGTTGTGAGAGTTATTCACTCAATGATCAAAATGCATCCCAGTTGTAGCCTATAAATAGACCTTCTCTCTTCGCTTGATGGGTAGGAGAAGCCAAATTCCAATTTTATATTGGATTGAATACCCAACGATAACTTTTCGCCTTCGTAGTTGCTTACCATCGTCGACCATCGCCCGCCTCCCTTCGCCCGCCATCGACCTCCACTGACCAACCTCTGATCGCCGTCATCGACGAACTATGTTGTGTAACAACGTAACACAAATAATGTGCAATGAAGTATATGTAAAACGGTGTAACAAAGTACCTAAAATACAACGTAACAAAGTATTCCAAACACGGTGTAACGAAGTACCCAAAAAAAGAGTGTGATGAAATACCCTGAGTATTGTGCAATGACATATCCTGACATGATGTATTGAAGACCCAANTTATGATCAAAGGGATCAATGTGGGACGTCCAATTAGGTGGTTGTGAGAGTTATTCACTCAATGATCAAAATGCATCCCAGTTGTAGCCTATAAATAGACCTTCTCTCTTCGCTTGATGGGTAGGAGAAGCCAAATTCCAATTTTATATTGGATTGAATACCCAACGATAACTTTTCGCCTTCGTAGTTGCTTACCATCGTCGACCATCGCCCGCCTCCCTTCGCCCGCCATCGACCTCCACTGACCAACCTCTGATCGCCGTCATCGACGAACTATGTTGTGTAACAACGTAACACAAATAATGTGCAATGAAGTATATGTAAAACGGTGTAACAAGGTACCCAGAATACAACGTAACAAAATACTCCGAATACGGTGTAGCGAAATACCCCAAAAAGAGTGTGATGAAATACCCTGAGTATTGTGTAATGACATATCCTGACATGATGTATTGAAGATCCAACGATAACTCTCGACTTCGAATGCTTACTCAAAACTCTTGAAATTTCTTCTTACATTATATATCGACAAAGTGATGCCTCTGGTGTAATTAAAAACCCAAGAAAAAGGTTAACCACCAACGGTACATCGACTCACTATGATCTATGTGACCAGTTACTACTATGACTTCTCACTACAGCCTACACGACTAACTAATGTCATTACAATCTTCCACTACAACCTTTGTGGCTAACTAACGTTGTTGCCCTTTATGGCTTATATGGGTAGTTATTATTATAATTTCCTTTTATGGTCTATGTGACTAACTATTGCCATTACAACCTTTCACAACAGTCTTTGAGGCCAACTAAAACTCTTGCAGCAATATCCTATGACCTATGTGACCAGTTACTACTGCAACTTCCCCTTACGACCTACGCGACTAACTATTGTCATTCTAGCCTTCCATTACAACCTCTCTAATGCTCTTACAAATGTAGCTCTTACTACAGCTTATGTGACTAACTATTGTAATTAAATCCTTCTACTACAGCCTATGTGCCCAACGAACACTCTTACAATGACCCACTATGACTTAAGTGACCAGTTACATCTTTAGGTACCCACTATGGCTTATGTGACTAACTATTATCGTTACAAATTTATATTATAGCTTTTGTGGTCAACTAACTCTCTTGTAGTAACCCGCTATGACATATTCATCCAATTAGTAATGTAGTTAACAACTATGACTCAAGCGACTAACATCTATTATTATAGCCTTCCACTATAATCTTTTTGGCCAACTGACACTTTACAACAACCCACAATGACATGCGCGGTCAGTTATTACTGTGTCTACCTGTTACGACATGTGTGGCTAACTTATGTCATTGTAGTCGCTTATCACNACCCAACGATAACTCTCGACTACGAATGCTTACTCATAACTCCTGAAATTTCTTCTTACATTATATATCGACAAAGTGATGCCGCTGGTGTAATTAAAAACCCAAGAAAAAGATTAACCACCAATGGTACATCGACTCACTATGATTTATGTGACCAGTTACTACTATGGCTTCCCACTACAGCTTACACGACTAACTAATGTCATTACAATCTTCCACTACAACCTTTGTGGCTAACTAACGCTGTTGTAGAGACCCTCTATGGCTTATATGGGTAGTTATTATTATAGCTTCCTTTTACGGTCTATGTGACTAACTATTGCCATTATAACCTTGCACAACAGTCTTTAAGGCCAACTAAAACTCTTACAGCGATATCCTATGACCTATGTGACCAGTTACTACTGCAACTTCCCCTTACGACCTACGCTACTAACTATTGTCATTCTAGCCTTCCATTACAACCTCTCTAATGCTCCTACAATGACCCACTATGGCTTATGTGGCCAAATATTAATGTAGCTCTGACTACAACTTATGTGACTAACTATTGTAATTAAATCCTTCCACTACAGCCTATGTGCCCAACGAACACTCTTACAGCGACCCACTATGACTTAAGTGACCAATTACATCTTTAAGTACCCACTATGACTTATGTGGCTAACTATTATTGTTACAAATTTATATTATAGTTTTTGTGGTCAACTGACTCTCTTGTACTATGACATATTCATCCAATTAGTAATGTAGTTAACCACTATGACTCGAGCGTATAACATCTATTATTATAGCCTTCCACTATAATCTTTCTGGCCAACTGACACTTTACAACAACCCACAATGACATATGCGGTCAGTTATTACTGTGTCTACCTGTTACGACATGTGTGGTTAACTTATGTCATTGTAGTCGCTTACCACATTCTTTGTGGTTATGATCTATTGGTTAGTTACTAATCCACTACAACCTATTGGTTAGTTACTACCGTAGCTTCCCATTATGGATAATTGTTTATCAACACAACCTTTTACTACGACCTCTATGAATAATTAATGATATTGCAGTCTCCACTATGACTTCTGTGGCTAACCGACGATTTTGTAATCTTCAACTACGACCCTCGTGGTCGGCTGATGTTTTTGTAGTCTCCAAATACAGCCTCAGTGGGTAGCTGATATTAATGGAGTCTTCAACTATGAAGTATGCCAACAACTACAATTTATGTGGTGAATTGCTATTACACCTCTAATTATGCCCTTCATGACCAACTGACATTATTGCAGACACTAATTATAACCTTACGTGACCAACTATTATTGTTGGATCCTCCAACAACGACCTTTGACTAGCTGTCACTATTGCAAACACCGTGAACAATCTTTTTGTGGCCAGCTACTATTATTATCCCCTAGAACTTTAGTTGTTGTAACTTAATAACAACTATGAAAGTAGGACTATTATTGTACATTTGTAATTATTAACTTTGCAATTTCATCTTCTATATTTTAGGAGAAGAACAAACCAATCTAGTTACAATCACATAGTAGATTGCTTTGATCGGGCTATACCCTATATAATTTTTTTCTCTTTATTGGGGTTTTCCATATAAATACTCTTGATCCCTCATTATGTTATATTTCTTGTATTTATGTGTGTGATGAATCTTATTACAACATCGAGACAAAAAATTATTACTCTACCACCATGAATCTTTCGACACGCACAAAAGTTGACAGTAAGTATCATATAACATATAAAAATAGTATCATGTTTTAAGACATATTATATTATCATCAAAATATATCATTAAATCAAATATATAGTATTCAACATATAAAATAATATTATGGTTATATTTTAACTTAAAAAAATAATTTTGGATATGTTAACATAAAAACACAAGGATTTTTGCAATAATTATTGTTCTGTTGATTGTCTTATTCATCATATTCATTGGTTAATCATTTATAAGAGTAGAAATTGGAAATTTAGAATAGATATTCTCAATGATATTTTAAATTTTTATAGCATTTGAAGTCTCCGTCTGTTCATTTTTTGATTTGGTGGTTTATTTGTTTTTCATAATTGCCCCTCTTGGTTTTGTGTGCTCCTTTTTCCTCTCTCTAGTTCCTTCCTTTTGTTGTTGTTTTCATTTTTTTTTGTATGGTGGTTGTTGGTTATCCATTGTGTCACTGATGTTGGTGGCTCTTTTGGTTTGTTGTTGTTTTGGGTACTATTACGGTTGTTAGTTGTTGTGCTAGATTGGTTTTGTGATTTGTTGTAGTCCTATCTTTATTAATATTTAACTAGATTAGGAATAAATTTTATAAATATATTTTTAATCTTGGATGGAATGTTAATATTTTCTTGCAGGAAAGTTTTGTGCTCTTATTTGATGTCCATTTTCTTTTTTTGGTGGTTTCTTTTTGTTTTTATTCAGTTTTGGGTTGTTTTCCTTATTTTTAGTATTTTGATGATGGTGTTTTTGTTTTGGATTTATTTGTAAAGTTTTAAGTGTCTTATTTTCAGTTGTTTCTTTTCATGTTATTTACTCTTATTTTTTACCTTTTAGTTTTTGTTTTTTTGGACATTAGGCTGTTATTTTGTATATTGTGGTTTGATTTTTGTTTTTTATTGAATTTCCTCCTTGATCTTTTATAGTTATTGTGATTGGTTTTGAACTTTGATGATTTCCAACCATAATTAAAATTTAAACAGATTTTTCTTATTTTATAGTCTAAATCGTGGATGGAATTTTAATTTTCTCTTAAGTAAATTTTGAGCTATAGATTTGTTCTCCTTTTACTTTTTGTTGTTTTTCTTTAGGGTTTTTCTTCTATGATATGTTGTTTTTTCTTTTATTGTTTTTTGTTTACTTTTATTTGTGGTTTTTGTGTTTTCTCTTTTTATCTTTGTAGGTTTAGAAATCATTTGTTGTAGATGTTCTTGTTGTTGAAGTTGTGTTTATTTATTGTTGCTTCTAGTGCAGACATTTGAATACTTGGTGTTGTTGATCCTAGTGGAGCTATTATGTTTGCAGAGGTTTGTTGCTGATTATATTGTCTAGTTGTTGTTTGGTAGAATTTTCTTGCTGAGGGTGCTTCAATGTTGTTGCTGGATTTTTGTTAATCATAGTTTTGCTTTTGTTTTTGTTCCTAGCACAACAATGGACATGTTTGTAGTCAGTGGATGTTATTTGTCATTTTTTTTGTTTGTAGTTGTGATGCATGCTAGAAAATTCACGGCGATAGAGGCTTGGATTATCGACTTAGCATTATCCGAGAATTCAGTACACACTCTGATAAAATAAAACAACCAGTCGTTACATCAAAAAATTTATGTAGAAAACCCGTAAAGGGAAACACCACATAGTTTGAACCAGTTAAAATAATCCACTATGAATGATGAGTACACATGTTCACTCTTCTTAGAGAAGATATAATTACAAAGTTCTATAACTATAATATGGTTGTAGTTCTTAGCAACAACAAGTTGCAAATGCCATAATCAATTGTTGTGGAGATAGTAGTCCATCAGGAGTATTGTAGATGGTAGTTGTAGCACTAACTTGTCATAAAAGTTGTAGTTGATAACCATGACAATATTGGGCCAAGTGGACTGTAGATGGTGCTCCAGTAGCATTGATTGTCTGGAGTAATCGTAGTAGGCAGTTATGGGGAGCTGTGGACCACGTAGGATGTAGTTGATCACGTATGTGATAGTGGTGAGTAATAGTGATGTTTGTAGAATGAGGGGGTTGGATTCAAAAGCTACACGAGCTGTGAACCACATATGTTGTAGTTGGTCACTTAGACCGTAGTGACAAGTAGTAATGAAGTTCATAGGCCGTGGGGGCCGAAGTTGGGAGCTGCACGAGATGTGGACCACATATGTCGTAGTTGGTTTCTTAGGTAGTGGTGGCAAGCAGTAGCGACGTATGCAGACAACAGGGTCCTGAGTCGAGAGTTGTAGGAGTTGGGGACCACATAGGTCGTTGTTGATCACATGGACCTTAATGGTGAGTTGCAATGTCGTTGGTAGGTATCGGAGGCCATAGTCTAGAACTTCATGAGTTGTGGACCACTTAGGATGTAGTTGGTCATGTGGGTCATAGTGGTGAATAGTAGTCACATCCGTAGACTGCGGGGGCTGGAGTCGGGAGCTGCACGAGCTGTGGACCATATATGTCACAATTGATCACGTAGCCCGTAGTGGTGAGTAGTAGCGAGGTCCGTAGACCGCGGGGGTCGACGCTAGGAGCTGCACAAGCTGTAAATCACGTAGGTTATAGTGACAAGTAGTAATGACATTCGTAGGGGGTCGGAGTTGAGAGCTATAGGAGCACATGCATGATGCGTTGTTACATCGCTTCGGGATGTGTTGTTGCACCGTATTTGGGGTTAGCCCGAAATTCGGGATGATACGTCGCTTTGTATGTTGTTTCTTGACTCTGCGATGTCAGTTATTGCTTCGTACGATATTTCATCGCAAGCAGTGGGCGACAACTAATGGTGTTCAACAACGATCGAAGAGTGGTGGTCGGCGACAAACATCAAGTAACGCTGACCTTTGGCTCATTCTCCAAGCGTCAAACTCTCCCCCTCCCCTCATGAGAGGGGTGGAGTTTTATTTATAGAGATCTGAGTGCAATTAATGTATTAATTTGAACCATTGTGATCAGATGCTCAAGGTAGCATCATTTTATCATACGGTGTTTGATGGACATTTGCCTCATGACGTCAGAATTGAGTGATTTTTGGCGCGTTGAATTTGTCTTATCGAGACAGTCAACTCAACTATAAATTTGTCAGATTTGACATTCATTTAATTTCCCAAATATGCTTGAGAAGCTTCTTAAAATAGTTTAGGATTAGATAAATTTCGGTATCATTGGATCCGTCTCATCGAACCTATTAGTTTGACTTTAAATTTACTTAAATCAGAACTCTGAAGGACTCTTAATCGAAAATTGTATGTTTCTTCCTCAAAAGATTATATTGAGATTCATGTTAAACTTCTAGATTTGTGGTGGATGATATCTTTCTTTATTATGTGTGCGTTATTTGTGTTGTTTATTTTTTATTATTTTTTTTTTTCCAAAAAAAAAAGGAATACTTGACATTGATATTCGCTGCGGCCACTTAGGTTACATCTTCTTCCGCTTCGCTCTTCAATTCCCATGCCGCAAAATGCTTCGTCTTCTCCATCGACATCTTTTTACACTGTCAATCGCGAGCGATAGGTCTTGCCGACCCACTCTTCTGCGTCTCATCCACGGAAAGCTCCCTAAAACGCCAAACTCATCTTTTTCTGACATCACCATATCCTACCTCGTGGGATCTTGCGGCCTCTCGCCCGCGGCAGCAATTTCCGTCGCCAAAAACTTTACTTTCAAAACCAACAAAACCACCACAAACGCAGATTCCTTCCTTTCCCTCCTTAGATCTCATGGCTTTACCCAAAGCCAAATTGCGGATATCATCATCAAATTCCCTTCACTGCTCACCTACAACCCCGAGAAGAAAATCAAGCCCAAGCTGGAGTTTTTCCTTAACCTCGGCTACTCAAGAGCCGACCTTGTCAGGCTCATCACCTCGGACATACACATTCTGAAAAACAGCTTGGAAAAGAGAATCAAACCCAACTATGATACGCTCAAGGCCATCCTCGGAACCGATAGGGAAATCATCGTCGCCATTGGGAACTCATCCAGAATTCTTCGGCAGAATTTGGACAGGTATTTGCTTCCCAACATAAAGACCTTGAGGGATCTGGGAGTTCCAGGGCACAGAATCGTTAAATTGGTCACCTTTTATCCACGATCTTTGTTGATAAACCCTGCGAAGTTCAACAAAGCCGTCGACTTGCTGAAGAAAATGGGCTTTGATGTCTCCAAGTCTGTGTTTACCTTGGGAGTCAATGTTCTCACTGTGCTCTGTAACTCCACCTGGAACCGAAAATTTAAGCTTTACAGAAGCTTGGGATGGTCGGACGATGATGTTTTAACTGCGTTCAAAAAGCATCCTTTCTGCATGCTTATGTCGGAGAAGAAGATCTGGCATAATTTCAATTTCTTTGCTAAAGAGCTTGAATGGACGCCCTCCTTCGTGGCATCAAGGCCTGTTTGTCTTTTTTTCAGTTTTGAGAACACAATTTTTCCAAGATATAAAATTTTCAGGCTGCTGGAATCGGAGGGCTTGCTAAAAATTAATGGCAGTTTCTCAACCCTTCTGTGGTTGCCGAAGAAGAAATTCTTAAATCGATACGTGATCAAGTTTGCCGATCAAGTGCCGGAGTTGCTAGAAGTTTACAAAGATAATTTAGCATTGACTGGATTGAGGTAGATATTTAAGTTTTTTTTGTTTGTTTTTTTCTTAACTCTTGTTTTAAAAATATGTTTGATTGTTGTGTTCTTCATGTGTTTTTATTTTTTGTTATTAAAGATGAATTTGANATTTTTGTCTGTTGTTTTCTTAACTTTTGTTTTAAAAATATGTTTGATTGTTGTGTTCTTCATGTGTTTTTATTTTTTGTTATTAAAGATGAATTTGATTGTTTTTAAAAACACTCAAACTAACTTATAAAAATTATTTTTGAACATTTTTAAAAACAAATTGATTTGTTTTCAACATGATAATAAATCAAAATATACAACAACAACAAGCCTTTATCCCTCTAATTGGGGTCGGCTTCATGATTCTTTTTTCTTTCATTGTCCTATTGAGTGTCATATTTTCATTTTATTCTAATAAATTATGATCAATTTTGTACAACTTGCTCGGGTCTTTTTAGGTCTGCCTCTACCTTTCTTAACATAAGCCAAATCTAAAACATTTACTTTCCAAGCCAGATCATCAGATGTTTGACATTTTGAGATGGTTTGGAGGGTTGTGTTAGGTATACAACAACCAACATAAAAGTTTTGTAAAAAAAATTAATCATCTCAAAGTCTTTCATACAAGAAAATTTAAAAATGAACAATCCATATTGCAGAGAGAAAATTCGTGCTACCTTTCAATCTCCAAGTTTTTTTTTTTTTTGCAGAGAGGAGCTTCATAATGGTATAAATAAATCAAGTCAAACTTTAGTTGTATTGTCCTCATGATCGCATGATATTTAATAAATCTAAATGATGATAAATTATACTAAAAAAATGAGGATTGATGATTTCTTAGAATAAGTTTTTGTGGATAATAAGTATAGCACAAAATAAATTAGTGCTTTCTTGTTTAAAAGCCACACAATGCAAAATATTAAAGATATTATGCGTAAGCAAACAAGTAAAAAATGATTTTCCTTTAGCCAATATATATATATATATATAAATGATCTCGCCTATTCAAGCCATTAAAATATACATTTTTGGAGATAAAATTTATTTAAATAATAGTTATAAATTAATTAATGCCAAATCTGCAAATTCCAAGTAAAATAGGATCCAAGGAAGATAAATTTTCTTGTTTGATCATAATCCAATCTCTCAATGTTTTGTAGATGTATTGCTAGATTGCTCATATGCAATCTCATCAATGTATTAGAGCTCATTATTCTCTATTATGTTCTTATTGCTTTTATTTTATTTCTTTTGTGTAGGTGTTCTAGTAGAGAACTTGGTGACAACTTGGTATATGAGAAACAAGAGACTGGAAGTATCAATCTTTTTTTAGCAGGTTGTAAAGGAAAACTCTAGCTTCATCGAGACCTTGGTGTGGACATAAACTACGATTGAATTATATAAAAATCTTTATTTATTCATATGTCAAATTATTTTTACATCTTTTATTGTTAATACAATTTTATTCTCTTATCATACTTTTTTTTTTCAATTTAATGTTCAAGATACTTCATATTAGCTAGTTTAAATTGATCATCATTCAAATTGCATTTATTTAAAAAATGCATAAAAAATAAAAATTTTGAAAAAAAAATAAAAAGGGGCATTTACATACACAACACACATTTCTTATCTATTTACATAGCTCCAATCTTTAATATCACATAAAAAATAGTATGTGGCTGCAAGGTCAGTTGTACTTTCTTACAGTGTTGATAAGACAATCTCCCCAAGGTATAAGAGATTCCAGTTTTTAGCATCCAATTGATTGAAGGAGGCTGTGGATTTCGCTTCATTCATTTGCTTGCCTCAGGAAGAAATTCTTTAATGATTATGTGACCCAATTTGGGGATCAAGTTCCTGAACTGCTTGAAATTTACAGGCATGAGTTGTAATTGTCCAGATGTACAGTGGAGATGGAAGGTTTACATACATACCAATGAATTCTTATGTATTCACATGTCCAACATCTAAACTTTACTCGAAGATTTACATATATACCACACAATTCCTATTTATTTACATATCTAACAGCTAAACTTCAATTTTTACATACATGCCACGCTACCGATGCAAGAAAAGGGTTATTTCACTTCTAAAAAGACAAAATGATGATCTTTTTTTATGTGATATGAAAGCTTTGTTGGTGTCTATGTAAAAAGTAAAATGTAGCTGTTAGATATGTAAAAGACTTATGAATTGGGTGGATAACTATGTTAATGCCCCAACTTTAATTTTTACATACAGTCCACCTTGCCTCTGCATAAAAATTGTATTTCATTGTTTTTAAATGAAATGGTGGTATTTCTGATGTGATATGAAAGATTTGGGCGGGGAAAAATGTAAAAATTTAAGTTTAGGTGTTAGATATGTATACTTAGTAATTGGGTGGTATATATGTAAATGTTGCTTTTGTTTGCAGAATTTGATTCTCCCTATACTTCCGACCTCACTGTTTAGTGACCGTTGCAGCTTTGTGGAAACTCTGCATTTGACTGTTCATCACTATGGTAAGGTACTCGGTTTGATTATTTACAAGGTAATTGGTTGTGTTTTTTAAAATTATCAGCTGTATATTACTCTTAATTTTAACTAGATGCTGTCACTTTTGCTTGAAAATTATTAGAAGTTTTTTGCACCTGTGGTGAGATTAAAGGCTATGAGGTTGCTTGATGTAAAGAATTTTAAGCTTTTTTCATATGGATGTAAAAGATGCATTCTTAAGTAAGTATGAACAGAATATTTTTTGGAGTAACTCGTATGATTTGAGATTTGTGAATTCCTAGATCATGTATAAATTGAAAAACTTTTACAGGTGTGATAGATTAAGTCCATTAATAGATATCATTCACTTAATCAAGATTCTTTAAGATAATTTTATAACTATTCAATGATACCATTCTAGGGCTCAAAGAAGGTATTTTTGGGAATGAGATTTGGTGGGGATGTGGTTGTGGAATGGCGAAGCAATAAAAATCTGCGGGAGCGACGGTATTTGAAAGGGTACAAGGTGATGTTGTGGAGAAGTTTGCCATCATCTGTAGTGGGACAGTGACCCATAAGCAGGAGACAGCGGTTTCAACTGCCAAACAGCAGGTAGACGTGAGTTCTTTGGTTTTCCTTGAGGTAGGATGACGAAATTTTGAGATATAGGTGGTGAAGATTTTCAATCACTTGTTTCGGAGCAAGATATAGATGCACCACTTGCAAAAAGGAGTGGTACAACATTCTAGAGAGCTAAATTCAAAGAGCAAACTATCAAATTCATAAACTCTACAAAAACTAAAAATCCAAAATCCTAATATTGAATGTATACAAATCTCCTCAAAACAGATACATAATTATAAGCTAGAGAAATATGTAAGAACTAAAAAGGGAAAAAAAAGGGAAAAAAACAAAAGAAGGAAATTTGCTAATTAAATAAATGAAAGAGAACAAAAAGGAAATAAAATAAAAACCACTTCGGCTTGTCTCCCACAATTCTGCAAACAACGGACGTTGGTAGTGTTGTGCCCCGCATTCTGCGTCATTCTCCTTGGCTTGGAGAAGTTTTTTCTTCTTCTTCTTTGGAAGGGTTTCGGTCTCTTTGTTGAATATTATTTCCCATAGAACACTTATCGAGACTTTTGAGGTAGTGTCTCACTATTCTTTTCTAGCTATCTATCTGGGACGGCATTATTGAACTGAACTGAAAATTAACACCTAGCTTACTCCACATAACCTCACAGAAACAATTCAAAATTTTTTCATCTCTGACAAATTGGACCTCACCTAAGTAGTGACATATATGAGGTAAATTATGTCTTAAAATTATGCAATTTTTCTTATGTAGGATTATCATATGTCTGGTGTCAACTTCTTGAACTCATGACCCTCTTGGACAACCAATGTAAGTTTTGTTCATGCTCTTCTTAATGCCAATAAAAAGAAACTCATAGAATCACTTCCAAACTCTATATGAATGTCCATTACCTCATACTCATTACTTTCTAGAACAACAATGATAATCTTACGGTTCAACTTAAATCATTAATATCTCTCCCTCGTCGTTTGGGCACGTTGGTACTCTCTGATCTCCTCCTATGGATGTTCATCTTTTGCCTCCTTTATGATATCATGCTGGCTGAAAGATATCATTCTCTTTTTTGGGCAATCTGATGCAATGTGCCCAAACCCATGACACTTGAAGTAGTGTTTGGTTATAATGGATTTGGGAGTGCTGGTGAGCTCCATATTTTCTCCTCTGGATTTAATGAGTCACGGTTATGGTTATGGGTGACCAAATTAGATTGTCTCCTCTCAAATGTCGAAAACCTCTGTTACATTGATGTATAGTATCCATAGTAAGCTCTTGGACACTTCTTTATGGATTCCTCAGCGACATTATGGCAGTTTTTCAAGTTTTCGATGAATGTAGGATTGTAAATAAAAAATGATGGTAGGGGGCTTAAGTTTTGGCAGTATGTGTCTGGGTCAAATTTTTGTGGATATAGGAAAGTTAAATTTTAAAAATTTTAGGCTTGAGGTTAGGAATCGCAGGAGTAATAGTTTGGGTATTGAATTTGTAGAAGATTAAGTTATGTGGAATTTTGGCTAGATGTTGGATGACAAATCCCTAAAAACTTGAGTTTGTCAGGTTCTAATACCAAATGATAATGTTATAGGGCTCTTAAAAGATATTTTGGGAATGGGATCTAACGGGGACGTGGTTGTGGAATGGCAAGGAATAAAAATCTACGAGGGTGACAATATTTAGAAAGATACAAAGTGAAATGTGTTGCTGCACAATATTTTTGCGTAGATTGACGACAGGGCATCAACCCAAAAGGAGAAGACAACGAGGTTCTTTTGCCAAACATTGGGTAGATGAGAGTTTGATGGCTTTCCTGGATGAAAACAACAAAGATATGGTGATATATGAGCGGTGAGGAAGTTCCATCACCTATTCCTAAGCAAGATACAACAAACCATTTGTAAAAGAAAATGATACAACACTCTCAAGCATGATTTAAAACACTAAACTGAACCGACCGGTTCATCTGTGAACCGACCGACGGTCCAATTTTGGGCGGGGATAAAAACTGCCTCTGCATTGGACTAGCTAGAACCAGCTGTCCAATTTTAAAACCGGCAAACCGGTCGTGGCTCCAATGAACCGCCTGCTTCTGCTTTTGTATGCAAAATTTTCACGATTTAAGCCAAGGTGGAAGGCGCATCTGTTGTTGTAGATATCCCAAACTCCAATATAAAAGAAATGTGTAACTAAGACTAAACTATAAATGCTAAAAAAGTTTGTTGCTTTTGGAATTTTGTGGGGTTCAAACCAATTTTTTTCACTGAGCTTGAAGGACCAAGGACCAACATAACAAAAAAATAAACATATTATTTAATGTCATGGGCCCATCTACTAAAACATATTAAATTTTATGAAATCATTTAATGTTATTTCTACTTTCTACACCTTTCTTTTAAAGATCAACTAGGGAATGCATCTTTGATATGTGGGACTAAAAGCAATGAAAGCATGAAAAAAAAAAAATTTTAGTTAGAGCCACGAATATTACAAAGGAAACTTATAAATTATTAAGTTTAATATATTGATTTACATAATGGAATAATAATTTAATAAAATGATTATTATATAATTAATCAATTTACTATATAAAACAAAAAATAAAATATTTTGTGATTAAAAAAAGTCGTACAATTTTTTTTTCCATGAAATATTCTTAATAATATATCTTTTTTAGTAAAAAAAATATTTTTATCTAAAAATAAAAATATTTTTTAAATAAGATAAAATTATGAATATTAATATTGATATTTAATATTTTCCTAAATAAATTATTATTATTATTACTAAGTGATTGTATTTGAAATGTAAGACCTTGTCATATTATTCTTTGCAACAAATTTCTTAAAGAATCAATTATGTTATTATTACGTAATTTATGTTATTTTAAAATAAATTTATGATTTATTATTTCATTTGATGGCATCACTAGTTACACCCTAGTTTAACCTTTGAACCTCGAACCTCTTCCTTTATTAGTTCAATATCCGACATGGTTTTCAAAACCTTGCTCTGAAGAATAAAATTAAAAGAAGAAAACTATTATATTCATAAACTCAGTAAAAATCCAAAACTCTAATACAACTATATATATATATATATATATATGTAAGTTTAAAAATTATGAAATTTACTTCAAACTAGAATAACATATGAAGAGCTTATAAATATGCTAATCTTAAAATAAATTTAATAATTTGTAAGTTTATCCTAATCTAATTGGTAAGTGATGCAATTTGTAACAATTTTTTTTTCCATATTTTCCTACTGTTATTAGCTTACTTATAATTTGGTATGATGAAGCTAGCAACATGTCCTTAATTCTCAATTAAAATAGGGGCATTTACATACATAATTTCCACTTCTAAACTAATTGTACAAGTTAACAAGAAACATCATCCTTAAAGTTTGAGTAAAAAATATTTTACTATAAATAATTAATTTCTAAATATAAAGATTGGCCAATTATTAAAATCTTAAATCCGTTACATCCAACTTCTCCGGATTTAAGCCGAATCGAAGACAAAAAACAAAAATTCGGCCCTTAAATTTGAAAACTTTTAAATCCATAGAACTCATGCATTGCGATGA
Source organism: Phalaenopsis hybrid cultivar (assembly GCA_002079205.1). Lineage (NCBI taxonomy): Eukaryota > Viridiplantae > Streptophyta > Magnoliopsida > Asparagales > Orchidaceae > Phalaenopsis > Phalaenopsis hybrid cultivar. The sequence goes on from JXCR01147093.1 coordinate 78,325, forward strand.
ATTTCATAAATCCCGTAATAAATCATATTCAAAGGTGCTACCAAACACCCTTTCAATGAGCTAGAGGCACCAACAAATGGCCATCCATAAGCCAAAGGATTCATATTTGCCTAAATCATCATAATTTTATACTATAACAAACTAGGATATATATATATATATATATATATATATATATATATATATATATGAAGGGGCATTTGCATACACAACACATAATTATATCACCTTAACTTTCTTATTTGTATACATTAATACTCAAATATTTAATATCATGTAAAAAAAATTACTACTACTAACTTTTAAAAAGAGAAAAATACCTTGGATGCATATGGTTATGACACGAAAACATAAAAAAAATAAATATCGATGTCCCCACTTGACACGTGACGCCCCACTATTTGACTCTGGATGCATCCAGAGAACATAAATAGCTAGGAAGTAAATATGTCAAAGAAATCCATCATTTCAACTAATGATTGGGTGCTTTTATATCTAACTATATTAAATCATCTCTTAAATCATATTAAAAGTAATAATCACAAATTTAAGGGAAAAAAATATTACCTGAGAATGATCCGTACATGTGCATACGGTGAGTACACGTATGAATGACCGTACGTATGGATGACCGCGAGTAACATTATCTCCATTTAAGGTGACTGCCTGAAATCCATCACCAACTCTCTAAAATCACCTATTTAGAAACAGACAGGCAGCTAAAAACCCCAACTTCCAAATTTTCAGATATGCAGAACTTGATGATTTTCAAGATTTCTTCTCANCGATGCATATGGTTATGACACGAAAACATAAAAAAAAATAAATATCGATGTCCCCACTTGACACGTGGCGCCCCACTATTTGACTCTGGATGCATCCAGAGAACATAAATAGCTAGGAAGTAAATATTTCAAAGAAATCCATCATTTCAACTAATGATTGGGTGCTTTTATATCTAACTATATTAAATCATCTCTTAAATCATATTAAAAGTAATAATCACAAATTTAAGGGAAAAAAATATTACCTGAGAATGATCCGTACATGTGCAGACGGTGCACTCAGGTGTATCCTGAGTACACGTATGAATGACCGTACGTATGGATGACCGCGAGTAGCATTATCTCCATTTAAGGTGACTGCCTGAAATCCATCACCAACTCACTAAAATCACCTATTTAGAAACAGCCAGGCAGCTAAAAACCCCAACTTCCAAATTTTCAGATATGCAGAACTTGATGATTTTCAAGATTTCTTCTCAATGACAGAATTTCAAGCAAAGTCAACGGGGAAGCTCTCGAATCATAGGAAACCAAAACAGCATTGACAAAATTTATATTGCCACTCTCAATGTTCCACCTTACATCCCAATAATTCTAACTTATCCTTGTATAATATAAGCACTTCTGGTACTTGACAGGCATACCTGGTAACATAATTATCAATGAACTTCTTCTCAGGAACAATTAAAAATGTTCTGAAATCCATATTCTTCTTCGTCAATCCCTTCGATGCTAACATACAGAAGATCTTATGTCTCGGGGCGACTCTCTTCTCAAAGCTGAAAGAAAGTAAAACCGGTCGTTCTGCCACAGAAGAAGGATCAAATTTCAGTTTTTCAACAAAAAAAACCATAGTTTGCTTGATCTTCTCCTCCGAATAAGACATGCAGTAAGGATACTTCTTGAATGCGCTTAAAGTGTCTTTCTCAGACCATCCGAATCTGCCGTAAAAATCCAATTTTTTGGCCCATGAGGATTTGGAAAGTACAGAGAGAGCATTGATTCCGAGAGTGAACAAAGGCTTAGATGCATCAAAGCCGATTGTCTTCNCAGAGAGGAGGTGCGGCTCAAGTCCCAACTCAATAAGCTTTGTGTGTTTCGCATTGTAGTAGTGTTCTTCGGCTTCAACTCGAGGGTTCGGCACAGAAATCGTCTGAACTTCAAGACCAAGTTTTTCACCAACTTTGGTCACAAGGCGAGCGAGGTCATTTACGGAAAACTGCTCTGTGAATTGATTGAAAACGCGGAATTCGCCGGGTTTGGATGGATTTGCAATAGCGAGTTCTACACATTGAACCGTGTCTCTTATATCTAAATAGCCACGGGTCTGCATGGATAAAAGAGTAAAATTTAGCGTATGATTGTAGGATTGTAATGTTCTGCACATACGAAGTATCTGAGTAAATTGCCAAAATATTACCGTAACTATTTACATATGATCATTTTAGTTCTGGAATTTATATAAAGCAGTAATAGCCCCGGACTCTTTTTATAGGTGCTAAAATAGTCCTCACTATGCACTTAAAGAAGTCTATGGACTAGACTGACATTTTTATAAACTTTGAGACTGAAATGACCCCTGCAAAAAGTCGGAGGATTATTTTAACACTCTTCAGTAAAGTTTTTAGTGAAGTTATTTTGAAATGTTGGTAAAAAATATACTAGTACAGCGTTAAGGTTGGAGGACTATAATATTCTCCAAAGTATTCACAAAATATAAAGAATTTAGTGATGTTATTTGAGAAGTTGGTCATAGATATATGGAAAATCTACATAAATACCACTTAATTCCTGTGTATTTACATATGTGACACATAAACTTCAATTTTTACATGCATGCCATCATACCTANGAATCTGATGCAGCACCTAATTCTTATGGATTCACATATCTTACCCTTAATCTTCCATATTTAAGTGCATAGCACTTCATCGTTTATGGAAAAATTAATTTCACTATTAAAAAATGATAATTAATATTATTTTTGATGTGATAGAGAAGATTCGAATATTATGCTATGAAAGTTTTGATGTGAGATAAATAAATCCATAAGAATTACGTGCTATGAATGGGAATGCACCTTTTTGTAGGGTTTAGATTGTAAAAAGGCATTTAAGCTCATGTTTATATTGCTAAACTTGTAGGTCCATCATATTTGTGCAGCATTAGTAGTAAAATTAAAAGTTAAAATAATGACATTTCTGTATGACATGAATGCTTTGAGTTGTATAAATATAAAAAATAATTTTTTAAGTATGTAAATACATAAGAATTGGGAGCCATGAATGAAGTTTATATAGCTTAAATCAGCAGCACCAGCCCTGCACTTTCAATAGCTGCTCTTCATTTACAATATCCCAAACATGAACATACTAAGTTACAAAAATAGCCAAAATGTCAACTTTTATAATATTGACATCACAACTTTATTACAGCTGCAAAGCTATCTCTCTCTCATCATAACTGAACTGCAGCTGTTCCATGCTTCACTCCCACCTTCCTCCAAGAAATATTTGGCATGATTTGTGAAAGATCTGCTCTATCTTTGAACTGGATGGCAAAGTTAAGCAGCGAATCTAAAAGAGAATCAGAGAGGAGGTGCGGCTCAAGTCCCAACTCAATAAGCTTTGTGTGTTTCGCATTGTAGTAGTGTTCTTCGGCTTCAACTCGAGGGTTCGGCACAGAAATTGTCTGAACTTCAAGGCCAAGTTTTTCACCAACTTTGGTCACAAGGCGAGCGAGGTCGTTTACGGAGAACTGCTCTGTGAATTGATTGAAAACACGGAATTCGCCGGGTTTGGATGGATTTGCAATAGCGAGTTCTACACACTGAACCGTGTCTCTTATATCTAAATAGCCACGGGTCTGCATGGATAAAAGAGTAAAATTTAACGTATGATTGTAGGATTGTAATGTTCTGCACATACGAATTATCTGAGTAAATTGCCAAAATATTACCGTAACTATTTACATATGATCATTTTAGTTCTGGAGTATATATAAAGCAGAAATAGCCCCAGACTCTTTTTATAGGTGCTAAAATAGTCCTCACTATGCACTTAAAGAAGTCTATGAATTAGACTGACATTTTTATAAACTTTGAGACTGAAATGACCCCTGCAAAAAAGTCAGAGGATTATTTTAACACTCTTCACTAGAGTTTTTAGTGAAGTTATTTTGAAATGTTGGTAAAAAATATACTAGTACAGCGTTAAGGTTGTAAGACTATAATATTCTCGAAGGTATTCACAAAATATAAAGCATTTAGTGATGTTATTTGAGATGTTGGTCATAGATATATGGAAAATCTACATAAAGACCACTTAATTCCTGTGTATTTACATATGTGACACATAAACTTCAATTTTTACATGCATGCCATCATACCTATGCATGAAAAGGTGTATTCAACCTTTTAAAAGTTAAAATGGTGATGTTTTTGATGTGATATGAGAGGTTTGGGTGGTATAAATGTAAAAAATAAAATTTTGGGTGTTAATATGTAAATACATAGGAATTGGTGATATGTTTGTAAATGTCCCTAGATTTATTAGTGCAGCATTAGTAGGAAACTCAGACAGTAAGATATGAACTATCCTAATAAACACCGTGAGGGCAGTCATTAAGAGGTGTTAAACATATGTTTAGGGCTTGTTTTGAATCAATTCTGTTTGTTTTTTTTTTTTAAAACTTGTTTGTTAAGCATATTTTTTGATAAAATGCTCGCACAGAAGAAAAGAGTGACTGAAAGTAACTTTCTCCAGTAGTTTGCAGGATTTACAGGGAAGAATATATATAGAAAAGATAGGTTCAGAGTTTGTTATCAAATGGATGGTGGGATTTGATCTGGTATAGGTGAAGCGGAGTATACGTTTGAGTTGAGTGAAATGGTGGGTGGTGGGTTGCTGCATGAGTTGAGAGGCAAGGCTAACGGCAAAGGCTAGGTCGAGTGAGAGTTAGAAATTGTAGTGAGCCTACGATTTGACAGCAGAGTGTTGGGTTCGAGAGGGAGGTGGTATCGAGTGGAGTAGAGGCTGATTTGGGAGAGCATGGAATGGGCGCAGGTTTGGAATTGCCCATGCCGACTAAGTTGAGAATATCAATTGCATGGTTGGGTTGAGAAAGGTGAAGACCATAGCTTGTGTTGGTAACTTTGATGCCAAGGAAGTGAGAGAGAGGACCAAGATTTTCTATGTTGAATTGAGAATTAACTTTTTGAATGGTGGACTGAATGAGTGAGGAACGATTTTCGGAGACAAGAATATCATCGACATATATGAGGATGCAAAAGTGAGCAGTGGTGGTGTGTAGGTAGAAAAGTGATGGGTCGGCCAAGCTTGGCTTGAATCCAAGAGTGGTGAACCATTGACGTGAAGCCATTTTTAGGCCGTAGAGAGCCTTTTTAAGGAGACAAACATAGGTTGGATGAATGAGATTGACAAAACCTTACGGTTGAAACATGTAAATGGTTTTGGTGAGGTTGTCGTGAAGAAACGCATTGGAGACATTTAGTTGGAGAATATGCCAATGGCTATTAGGTGCAATAGTGATGAGTACTCAGACGGTGGGAAGGTTGGCTACAAGGCTGAGGTTTCAATATAGGCTGTTGTCTGTATCCCTGAGCTACCAAACAGGCTTTACAGCGGGAGACGGAGCTGTCAGAGTTTAGTTTGGTTTGACATGTCCATTTGGACCTAAGGATGTTTTACTGAGGAGAGGGTGGAACTAAGATCCGGGTGCCATGTGATTGAAGAGCTTGGAATTCCGCGGACATAGCATCCCGTCATTGAGGATATTTGATTGCGGATGAGTAACATGTTTAGTCAGAGGTCACTTGATGAGTAAGATTTAGTATTTGGCGTGGTTTGAGGTGACCAGTTTGAAGACGAGTTCGCATGGGATGGGTTGATAGTTGTGGGGTTCGTGGGATGGGTTGTTTGGGTGGTAGTGATAAGGTGAGTGAAATGAGATGTAGAAGATGGTGGTTCGGTTATTGCTGGAGGAGAGCTGATAGGTACGAATGATGGTATGGGTGAGGCTGGTTTGAGGATTATAGTTGCGGGTGTGAGGAGGGTATGGTGTGGTTTAGGGGAGATGGGTTTGGGTAGTTAGGTTTGGGCTTCTTGGGAGAAGGGAAAAATGTGTTCATTGGATAGGACATGACGAGAGATGTAGAGTTGTTGGAGATTGGGTCTAGGCATCGATAGCCTTTTTTATGAGGTGCATAGCCAGGGAAGACACATGGAGTGGATAGGGGTGCAAGTTCTCTTTGAGTGCATGGTTTGAGCCACGGGTAACTGTTGACCTCATTTTTGTGAGGTCTTTTCTTCTCCTCCTTAGAGCCTAGGTTCTAGCTCTAGAAATTNAACCATAGCTTGTGTTGGTAACTTTGATGCCAAGGAAGTGAGAGAGAGGACCAAGATTTTTTATGTTGAATTGAGAATTAACTTTTTGAATGGTGGACTGAATGAGTGAGGAATGATTTTCGGTGACAAGAATATCATCAACCTATATGAGGATGCAAAAGTGAGCAGTGGTGGTGTGTAGGTAGAAAAGTGATGGGTCGGCCAAGCTTGGCTTGAATCCGAGAGTGCTGAACCATTGATGTGAAGCCTATTTTAGGCCGTAGAGAGCCTTTTTAAGGAAACAAACATAGGTTGGATGAATGAGATTGGCAAAACCTTACGGTTGAAACATGTAAATGGTTTTGGTGAAGTTGTCGTGAAGAAACACATTGGAGACATTCAGTTGGAGAATATGCAATGGCTATTAGGTGCAATAGTGATGAGTACTCAGACGGTGGGAAGGTTGGCTACGGGGCCGAGGTTTCGATATAGGCAGTTGTCTGTAGCCTTGAGCTACCAAACAGGCTTGAAAGCGGGAGACGGAGCTGTCAGAGTTTAGTTTGGTTTGACATGTCCATTTGGACCTAAGGATGTTGTAGTGAGGAGAAGGTGGAACTAAGATCCGGGTGCCATGTGATTGAAAAGCTTGGAATTCCGCGGACATAGCTTCCCGTCATTGAGGATATTTGATTGTGGATGAGTACCATGTTTAGTCAGAGGTCACTTGATGAGTAAGATTTAGTATTTGGCGTGGTTTGAGGTGACCAGTTTGAAGACGAGTTCGCATGGGATGGGTTGATAGTTGTGGGGTTCGTGGAATGGGTTGTTCGGGTGGTAGTGATAAGGTGAGTGAAATGAGATGTAGGAGATGGTGGTTCGGTTATTGTTGGAGGAGAGCTGATAGGTACGGATGATGGTATGGATGAGGCTGGTTTGAGGATTATAGTTGCGGGTGTGAGGAGGTTATGGTGTGGTTTAGGGGAGATGGGTTTGGTTAGTTAGGTTTGGGCTTGTTGGGAGAAGGGAGAAATGTGTTCATTGGATAGGACATGACGAGAGATGTAGAGTTTATTAGAGATTGGGTCTAGGCATCGATAGCCTTTTTGATGAGGTGCATAGCCAAGGAAGACCCATGGAGTGGATAGGGGTGCAAGTTCTCTTTGAGTGCATGATTTGAGCCACGGGTAACATAAGCATGCAAATAGTTTGAAGTATAGGAGGCAAAATGGTTGTGGAGAAATTTGTAAGGGGATGTGATGTTATTGGTGCCGAGGGCTAGGTGATTTATGAGGTCTATTGTTGTGAGAATGGTGTCAGCCCAGAGATGTGGTGGTAGGAAAGTTGTTGTCATGAGAGCATGAGTGATATCAAGTAGGTGACGATGTTCTCGTTCGGCCACACCGTTCTGTTCCGGCGTGTAGGGACAAGATTGTTGGTGTAAAATGTCATGTTGGTTGGTTATAAGTTGAAAGGTTTTGTTGATGTATTTTTTGCCTCCATTGGTGCAGATAGATTTAATTTTGCAGGGGTATTGATTTTCCACTAGAGATTTGAATTGTGAGACATTTCACTTTTATTGCGAAGAAGGTAAATCCAAGTGTAAGGAGTAAAGTCGTCAATAAAGAGCAAGTAATATTTATAAGCTTGTGTAGATGGAGTGGGGGAAGGTCCCATACATCAGAGTGAATTAACTCTAGCGAACAAGATAACGTAAAACAAGAAATTGAGAAAGAGAGCTTATGACTCTTTCCTACATGACATGAGTTATAATATAATTGCTTAGAAAAGGAGCATAGGAAGGAGAATCTTGAAACAATGATGGATTGCTTTTTCCTTGAGGGATGATTGAGTCTTTGATGCCAAATTTGTGGAGTGTGTTGAGCGGAGACAACAGAGAAATCAGTGGGAGGCTGTGGGGTGGGACAAGATTGTACTGGGTAGAGTCCATAAATGCACGGGCCGCTAAGGATTGTTTGATTGGTAAACAATTGGTCTTGAGATCGGTGATGTGGTACCCATCAAATTTGAAGGTAATTGAGCAACAATTAGCTTGAGTTAATTTGTGAACAAAAATGAGATTGTATGCTAGATTTGGGATGTGATGAAGATTAGATAGGGTAAGCTTACTATGTGGGGTTAGGAGGATTCCTTGCCCGATATGAGCAATGGGAAGTTGCTGCCCATTTCCAACAGATATTATTTTATCTCCTTGATATTCTTGAGTGTTGTGAATATGATTTGGTTTAGATTTCATATGCTCGGTGGCTCCGCTGTCGGTGTACCATTCATTGTCCATAGTTTTGACATTGTTGGCAAGGAGAGCTGTTGGAGTTTGGTATGACTTGTCATGACGGTACCAACATTTGAATGCCCCATGCCCAATCTTGCGGCAGATTTGGAAAATTGGAGCAGGAAGATTGTTGCGATTGGAATCATAGTTGGCTTGAGGTGAGGAAGTATGCTTGTTACCACTCTCATGAAAGATGAATTACCCCTATTTCTGCCTCGACCGCGAGAGGCATACAGTGTCGTGGTATTGGATTGTTCTTTAAAAGCCTCATTTACTAAGTTTATTTCTTCACTACATAATAATGTATAAAGGTCGTCTAAGGAGAGTGGGTTAAGATTGGTGTGAAAGGCTGTCTTGAATGCGTGGTAGGTAGAGGGTGGGCCATTGAGTATGTGATGGATGGCATCTTCCGGGTTAAGGGCGGCTCCAGCTACAGGAAGAGTGTCGAACTTTGCCTTTATTTCTGAAATGTATTGATTCATAATTTTGTTTGCCACGCTTAGATTGTGAAGCTCATTTCTCAACTGAATTATGCGAGAGTGATTGGATGACTGAAGGCGTCACTCTATGGTTTGCCATATTTCATGGCAAGTTTCTAGAGGTAGAACATAAGATAGGATGGGAGGCAATATAACGGAGTATAGAGGTGCCACCAGATTTTGATTTATGAGCGTCTATTTGAGGTGATCGGGTTTGGGAATAGGAGTTTCGTTCTCATCAGTAGTTTGCCGAGGAGGGCATAGACAATTTCCATTGAGAAATGTGTCGTACCCACTTGCTCAGAAGAGTTTAAGAACTTGTGCTTTCCATGTTGGATAATTGTCGACAGTGAGCTGGGCTGAGATGATGTTTTTTATGTTGTCGAGGATGAATTTTAGCTGAGACGAAATAGGATTGTCCAAGGGTTGGGGGTTGAACTGGGAAGAGGTGTTGCCGCCGGTGGAAGCACCTAAGTAGTAGTAAGTCATTGGGAGGCATATCAGAGAACCAGAGAAGTTGAGGTCTCAGGATGGGGAAGCTCTGATACCATGATAAAACACTAGCACAGAAGAAAAGAGGTGACCGAAATTAACTTTTTCCAGTAGTTAGCAGGTTTTACAGGGATGAATATATATAGAAAAGATGGGTTAAGTTTGTTATTAAATGAATGGTGGGATTTGATCTGACATAGGTGAGCGCTCTGAATTAGCTAAGGCGTCCTTTTCGGTTGTGCTGCAGCAGGGAGGTGGATCCATATCCTCTACTTTTTACATGTTTTAATTTTTTTATTTCTAAAAGTAAATTAACATGTATTTGATAACATTCAAATAACTTTTAGGTCATTTAAATTTTTTTTAAAACAATTATACTTTAATCAATATTCAAACCTATTTTGTTTTAAATTAAACCATAAACAAAATGAAATAAAAATAAAAATAGAAATAGAAATAAAAAAAGAGATTCCAAACAGCCCCTTAATTTGTTCAAGCATCCAATGAATGAGTTTTTGAGAAAAAAAGATTAGCAACTACAATAAGGATTTTGTCAAGCATGAGAGTGAGAGTACCAAATGTTTCATTTGTATTGTTCATTGTGTGTTTTAACTTCAAATGTACATACACTTGTTGTTGAAATAATACTAAATTAATGGGGAGTACTACATGATCAAAAACATTTCAAATACGACAATCTAACAATTCATGAATGAAAACATTCCATTTATAAAAATTCAACAATTCATGTATATCAGCATCAATTTCTGCCATACAATAAATTCTAGACTCTAGAATTAATTGCCAGTTTCGAAACTTTCGTCTTGATAATTGTTTCTTCACCTGATGATGTGCATGTTCTTATTTTTTAACACAAAACAAGAGAATAAAATTCAACTATAAATTGAGCAAAGTAACTAAATAGTCCCCTAATTACTCACATGGGGTCATTTTAATCCCAGAGTCTACAAACGTGTCAAATTAGTCCCAAGGCTCGTTAAATTGGGGTTGAAAGCCTGAAATAGTCCTCTGAGGGGGCTATTCATTCCATATTAAACTAGTTTGGGACTAAATGGGCACTTTTAAACTCTAGGACGTAAATGACTCCCTAAAAAGAGTAAGTAATTATTTTGACACTTTTCTCTTTATAATCTCTCATCTACTAAGCGAGAAATAATAGAAAAAAAAATTACAAAAACATATTAAATAGTTCTGATACTTACTTGACCCCCTTTGCCGTAAACCGTGAGAGGGTGCCCGACTGCAGCCTGAACACAAAACCTATTCAATGCAGTCCCAAACACGCCATCATAGTCAAATCTGTTGCATAACTCCTCATGAATCTCAGTTTCATCGGTCCTTACTCCATAAACCACACCTTGATTTAAGTCTGTCGCTCTTAGTCCCCATGCCTTACATGTAAAAGCTATGTTATGTGAATCATGTACTTTACTCAAGTGATAAAAAGAGCTTGCTTGTTTAGGATAANTTTGTGGCAGATTTGGAAAATTGGAGCAGGAAGATTGCTGCGATTGGAATCATAGTTGGCTTGAGGTGAGGAAGTATGCTTGGTACCTCTCTCGTGAAAGACGAATTACCCCTATTTCTGCCTCGACCGCGAGAGGCATATAGTGTCGTGGTATTGGATTGTTCTTTAAAAGCCTCATTTACTAAGTTTATTTCTTCACTACATAATAATGTGTAAAGGTCATCTAAGGAGGGTGGGTTAAGATTGGTGTGAAAGGCCGTCTTGAATGCGTGGTAGGTAGAGGGTGGGCCATTGAGTGTGTGATGGATGGCATCCTCCGGGTTAAGGGCGGCTCCGGCTACAGGAAGAGTGTCGAACTTTGCCTTGATTTTTAAAATGTATTGATTCATAGTTTTGTTTGCCACGCTTAGATTGTGAAGCTCATTTCTCAGCTGAATTATGCAAGGGCGATTGGATGACTGAAGGCGTTGCTCTATGGTTTGCCATATTTCATGGCAAGTTTCTAGAGGTAGAACAAAAGGTAGGATGGGAGGCAATAAAACGGAGTATAGAGGTGCCACCAGAATAGGAGTTTCGTTCTCATCAGTAGTGTGCCGAGGAGGGCATAAACAAGTTCCATTGAGAAATGTGTCGTACCCACTTGCTCAGAAGAGTTTAAGAACTCGTGTTTTCCATGTTGGATAATTGTCGACAGTGAGCCGGGCTGAGATGATGTTTTTGATGTTGTCGAGGATGAATTTTAGCTGAGACGAAATAGGATTGTCCAAGGGCTGGGGGTTGAACTGGGAAGAGGTGTTGCCGCCTGTGGAAGCACCTAAGTAGTAGTAAGCCATTGGGAGGCATATTAGAGAACCAGAGAGGTTGAGGTTTCAGGATGGGGAAGCTCTAATACCATGATAAAACACTAACACAGAAGAAAAGAGGTGAACGAAATTAACTTTTTCCAGTAGTTAGCAAGTTTTACAGGGATGAATATATATAGAAAAGATGGGTTGAGTTTTGTTATTAAACGAATGGTGGGATTTGATCTGACATAGGTGAGCGCTCTGAATTAGCTAAGGTGTCCTTTTCGGTTGTGCTGCAGCAGGGAGGTGGATCCATATCCTTTACTTTTTTACATGTTTTAATTTTTTTATTTCTAAAAGTAAATTAACATGCATTTAATAACATTCAAATAGCTTTTAGGTCATTTAATCTTTTTTTAAAAAAAATTATACTTTAATCAATAGTCAAACCTATTTTGTTGTAACTTAAACCATAAACAAAATGAAATAAAATTAAAATTAAAAATAGAAATAAAAAAAAAAGTGATTCCAAACAGCCCCTTAATTTGTTCAAGCATCCAATGAGGATTAGCAACTACAATGAGGATTTTGTCAAGCATGAGAGTGAGAGTACCGAATGTTTCATTTTTATAGTTCATTGTGTGTTTTAACTTCAAATGTATATACACTAGTTGCTGAAATAATACTAAATTAATGGTCAGTACTACATGATCAAAAACATTTCAAATACGACAATCTAACAAGTCATGAATGACAACATTCCATTTATAAAAATTCAACAATCCATGTATATCAGCATCAATTTCTGCCATACAATAAATTCTAGAATCTAGAATTAATTGCCAGTTTTGATACTTTCTTCTTGATAATTGTTTCTTCACCTGATGATGTGCATGTTCTCATTTTTTAACACAAAACAAGAGAATAAAATTCAATTATAAATTGAGCAAAGTAACTAAATAGTCCCCTAACTACTCACATGGGGTCATTTTAATCCCAGAGTCTACAAACGTGTCAAATTAGTCCCAAGACTCGTTAAATTGAGGTTGAAAGCCTTAAATAGTCCTATGAGGGGGCTATTCATTCCATATTAAACTAGTTTGGGACTAAATAGGCACTTTTAAACTCTAGGACGTAAATGACTCCCTAAAAAGAGTCAAGTAATTATTTTGACACTTCTCTCTTTATAATCTTTCATTTTTTTGCTCCCCCTTCTCATGCTAATCTTCAAGAGTTCCTAACAAATGCTCTAATAGAAATTATTAGCCATACTAAGCAAGAAATAATAGAAAAAAAATTACAAAAACATACTAAACTGTTCTAATACTTACTTGACCCCCTTTGCCGTAAACCGTAAGAGGGTGCCCGACTGCAGCCTGAACACAAAACCTATTCAATGCCGTCCCAAACACGCCATCATAGTCAAATCTGTTGCATAACTCCTCATGAATCGCAGTTTCATCAGTCCTTACTCCATAAACCACACCTTGATTTAAGTCTGTCGCTCTTAGTCCCCATGCCTTACACGTAAAAGCTATGTTATGTGAATCATGTACTTTACTCAAGTGATAAAAAGAGCTTGCTTGTTTAGGATAAGGCAATGTATCACTTCTTCCATTGTGTGTTATTGTTAAATAGCCTTCTTCAATATCAATATTTGGAGTACCATATTCCCCCATAGTCCCAAGTTTCACAAGGTGGCATTCCTCAGCAAATTCTTTAATGGCAAAGAGAACATTTAGAGTTCCAATCACATTATTTTGCTGAGTGAAAACGGCTCGCGATCGATCTATCATTGAATACGGCGCAGACCTTTGCTCGCCAAAGTGCACGACCGCATCGGGCTCAAAGGATTTGAAAGCTTCGGAGAGGAACTCGAAGTCGCAAATGTCTCCAACGTATAGTTTCATAGTTTTGCTGGTAAGAGATTTCCATCGACGAATTCGGTTTTGTATGGAAGATATTGGTGTAAGTGAGTCGACGCCGAGCTGTTGATCGAATAAACGACGAATGAGGCTGTCAACTATAGCAACCTCATAGTTTTTATTTGAAAGGTGGAGAGCGGTAGCCCAACCACAAAATCCATCGCCACCGATAACCATCACCTTTTTGGGTTTGGATATAGGACCATTTGAATTTGTTGAAGATAGAGATTTTGGAACGTGTTCAAACTCTTGGTTTATAGGAGCAGCTGTAGCAAAAATAGTATTTGGTCCTTGAANTAATAATTTAATGTATTCTAGAATATTCCATTAGACTTGGAGGGGGCTATAAATAAGAGTCTCTCCCCCTGATTTGTAATCACCTAAGCATTGAATCAAAGCTTTCAAGCATTCAAGTGTGAAGTGTTCCTTTCTCTTTACTCTTCTTCTTAAAAGTGCTTGGTGATCACAAGTCCAGTGTAGCGAGGGTGAGGCTGATTTAGGGCTAAAGAAGAGCACTAAAGCCGCACGGGTGACTTAAGAGAAGTTAGTACGTGACAGTTGGTATTAGAACCTTGGTTCAAAAAAATGGCAAAAAGCATCAAAGAGCACGTGATGGAGTCGGAAGCCACTAATGTGGAGTTATCTCAAGGGCGAGGTTGCCAGGAGCAAAGAGATCCCGTTGCACCCAAGCCACGTGGGAAGTCCAAGGAGATCATGCATGACTTTGATTTGCGCCTTGCTCAAATGGATGAGGCAATGAATGGCATGGAGGGTCAAGTAGAAGATCTTGGCCAAAAGGTTGATGGACTCGAGAAGGAGGACGTCACCATCCATTCAACGATCAGAGGTATGATGTTTCAATTTGAGGAGACTTTAATGGGCCATATGGCTAAGTTGCAGGAGGATTTGTTGAGGGAGCTCCAAGAGGTGCGAAGAGCCTATGAGGAGGAGATGAGCGACATGCGTGCTAGCTTGGAGGAGATGCATAGAGATATTTCACTGAGTAAGAGGGCACTAGCGACATCCACAAGCCATCCCACTTTCGAAGCCAAAAGGATTGAAGTTCCAAAACTTATGAGTTTTGGAGGGGTTCGCAACGCGAAGGAAGTAGACAACTTCCTATGGAGACTAAAGCAATACTTTGAAGCGATGAGGATTGCCGATACGATGCAAAAATACAATTTGTCTCTCGGGCATCGCTATGCTTTGGTGGAGAAGAAGAAAAGGAGATGTAGAGAAAGGTTTGTGCTCCGTGTCCACTTTCAATNATTTGGAGCGATGAGGATTGCCGATACGATGCAAAAATACAATTTGTCTCTCGGGTATCGCTATGCTTTGGTGGAGAAGAAGAAAAGGAGATGTAGAGAAAGGTTTGTGCTCCGTGTCCACTTTCAATGACTTCAAAAGAGAGCTAAAGAGGTAGTTTTACCCCTAGAATGCTGAGGATGAGGCTCGAGCCCGGCTGTGAAGGCTTAACCAAGATGGTTTGATTTGAGACTATATCAAGGAGTTTACAAGCTTGGTTCTTGAAATCCCAGATATGTCAAACAAGGATNGCAAGATGATTTGATTTGAGACTATATCAAGGAGTTTACAAGCTTGGTTCTTGAAATCCCAGATATGTCAAACAAGGATGCTCTCTTCAACTTCATGGATNATTTCATTCTCTGCACTCTTAACGGTCTCCCTCCCACCTACCAATCCTTCAAACATGCTATAAGAACAAAGCTGGAGCCAATTCAGCTGGGCAACTTGTATTCACTGTTGTGCAGTGAGGAAACAAAAATTGCTGCTGAAACCACAAGGATGTAGTTTAAGTACCTTATGTCATGCTCCGCTATATTCAAGAAGTTGGCAAGGCAAGCATAGGGCGGAAGATTCTAGAGAAGGCTGGAATATAGGGAGCCATCCAGAGGGTTCTAGAAGATTCCACCCAATTCTAGAGAAAATAAAAAAGAAAGGTTCCAAGAAGAAATTAAGAATAACCTAGAATGTTCTAGGGCTATGTGTGTAATAAGAGAGGAATGTAGAACTCTCTAGAAACTATAATAATTTAATGTATTCTAGAATATTCCATTAGACTTGGAGGGGGCTATAAATAAGAGTCTCTCCCCCTGATTTGTAATCACCTAAGCATTGAATCAAAGCTTTCAAGCATTCAAGTGTGAAGTGTTCATTTCTCTCTACTCTTCTTCTTAAAAGTGTTTGGTGATCACAAGTCCAGTGTAGCGAGGGTGAGGCTGATTTAGGGCTAAGGAAGAGCACTAAAGCCGCACGGGTGACTTAAGGGAAGTTAGTACGTACCAGTTGGTATTAGAACCTTGGTTCGAAAGAATGGCAAAAAGCATCAAAGAGCACGTGATGGAGTCGGAAGCCACTAATGTGGAGTTATCTCAAGGGCGAGGTCGCCAGGAGCAAAGAGATCCCGTTGCACCCAAGCCACGTGGGAAGTCCAAGGAGATCATGCATGACTTTGATTTGCGCCTTGCTCAAATGGATGAGGCAATGAATGGCATGAAGGGTCAAGTAGAAGATCTTAGCCAAAAGGTTGATGAACTCGAGAAGGAGGACGTCACCATCCATTCAACGATCAGAGGTATGATGTTCCAATTTGAGGAGACTTTAATGGGCCATATGGCTAAGTTGCAGGAGGATTTGTTGGGGGAGCTCCAAGAGGTGCGAAGAGCCTATGAGGAGGAGATGAGCGACATGCGTGCTAGCTTGGAGGAGATGCATAGAGATATTTCACTGAGTAAGAGGGCACTAGCGACATCCACAAGCCATCCCACTTTCGAAGCCAAAAGGATTGAAGTTCCAAAACTTATGAGTTTTGGAGGGGTTCGCAACGCGAAGGAAGTAGACAACTTCCTATGGAGACTAAAGCAATACTTTGAAGCGATGAGGATTGCCGATACGATGCAAAAATACAATTTGTCTCTCGGGCATCGCTATGCTTTGGTGGAGAAGAAGAAAAGGAGATGTAGAGAAAGGTTTGTGCTCCGTGTCCACTTTCAATGACTTCAAAAGAGAGCTAAAGAGGTAGTTTTACCCCTAGAATGCTGAGGATGAGGCTCGAGCCCGGCTGTGAAGGCTTAACCAAGATGGTTTGATTTGAGACTATATCAAGGAGTTTACAAGCTTGGTTCTTGAAATCCCAGATATGTCAAACAAGGATGCTCTCTTCAACTTCATGGATGAGCTCCAACATTGGGCAAAAACCGAGCTTAGGAGGCGAGGAGTGCAAGATCTTATCACTACCATCGCAGTTGTTGAAAGCTTGATTGATTATTCAATGGAGTCTAGAAAGCCTGAAGATAAGAAGAGTTGTGATGCCAAAGGTGGGGATGACAAGGGCAAAAACAAGGAGGAGAAACGTCGTGAATCAACTCCAACAAAGGCAAGG
The DNA here is from genome assembly GCA_002079205.1 of Phalaenopsis hybrid cultivar. Lineage (NCBI taxonomy): Eukaryota > Viridiplantae > Streptophyta > Magnoliopsida > Asparagales > Orchidaceae > Phalaenopsis > Phalaenopsis hybrid cultivar. Next base: position 95,318 of record JXCR01147093.1, read on the forward strand.
GACAAGCGAAAGCCCAACAATAAGTCATATCAAAACCACTGCTTTCTTTGTGAAGGACCTCATCGGGCAAGAGATTGCCCTCAGAAAAAGTCCCTCAACTCTCTTCTTGCAAGCCATAAGGAGGAAGAAGAGAATGATAGGGAAAATGACATGAATGCACATGTGGGATCTCTTCAACTACTGAACGGGATACAAGCTTCAACAAAACCCCAAGGAAAGGTGGATACGGGTGCTTCCCACAACTTCATATCTAGCGAGGAAGCAAAGAGGTTGGGGTTGGATATGACTAAAGGAGGGGGCTCCATTAAAGTCGTCAACTCAGCAAAGATGCCAATCGACGGAGTGACTAAGGGAGCCAAGAACAATATTGGGGCATGGTCAGGTACTCTAGATTTCTCTGTCATTCCTTTGGATGATTACAAAGTTGTCCTGAGAATGAACTTATTGGAGCAAACAAGAGCATTTTCAATGTCATTTGCCAATAGTCTGTGCATCACAGAAGGGAGTCAAGCCTGCTCAGTACCAATAATGAGGTTAAGCAAGCAAGGATCCAAAACGCTATCGGCAATCCAACTCAAGGATGACATTGACCAGGACAAGGGGGACAACTTGGCTATTCTTCAAGATACCAATGAAGGAGAAAAGACACAAAGAGATGGGATGCCAAGGAAAGTGGTGGAGGTTCCACCAAGAAAGAAGAAAGATGGTTCGACAAGGTTGGAGGCAAGGGCTAAGCNAACAAGGGGTGCAACTTGGCTATTCTTCAAGATACCAATGAAGGAGAAAAGACACAAAGAGATGGGATGTCAAGGAAAGTGGTGGAGGTTCCACCAAGAAAGAAGAAAGATGGTTCGACAAGGTTGGAGGCAAGGGCTAAGCCGCCAACCAGGAAGACTTGTTGCGTGACACCCCTCTCCCATAACACCAAGGAGAAACCAAAGTTTGCCAAAGCTGGGGGCAAACCAAGAAGGCAGTTTCAAAGGTGCAGGGGAAGCCGCAATGAGGGCATTGCGAGTTTAAGTGGGAGGGAGTGTCACACTCCGCTATATTCAATAAGTTGGCAAGACAAGCATGGGGCGGAAGATTCTAGAGAAGGCTGGAATGTAGGGAGTCATCCAAGAGGTTCTAGAAGATTCCTCCCAATTCTAGAGAAAATAAGAAAGAAAGGCTCCAAGGAGAAATTAAGAATAACCTAGAATGTTCTAGGGCTNAATTCCTCCCAATTCTAGAGAAATTAAGAAAGAAAGGCTCCAAGGAGAAATTAAGAATAACCTAGAATGTTCTAGGGTTATGTGTGTAATAAGAGAGGAATGTAGAGCTCTCTAGAAACTATAATAATTTAATGTATTCTAGAATATTTCATTAGGCTTGGAGGGGGCTATAAATAAAAGTCCCTCCCCTCATTTGTAATCACTCAAGCATTGAATCAAAGCTTTCAAGTATTCAAGTGTGAAGTGTTCTTTTCTCTCTACTCTTCTTCTTAAAAGTGTTTGGTGCTCACAAATCCAGCGTCGCGAGGGTGAGGCTGATTTAGGGCTACGGAAGAGCACCAAAGCCGCACGGGTGACTCAAGGAAAATTAGTCCGTGACACTTAACTCTCTACACAAGCTCATCTAAAGGAGGGTGGAGCAACAACAAAGGTAGAGGAAGATCAATCAACAACTAATCTCATCGAGGAGGTGCTCCAACCAACATCAACAAGGAAGGTCGCACTACTCACATCACATGTCAGATCTATAGAAGAATGGACATACAGCCCTGACGCGTTGGCATCACACCAGCNTGCGAGGGTGAGGCTGATTTAGGGCCACGGAAGAGCACCAAAGTTGCACGGGTGACTCAAGGAAAATTAGTCCGTGACACTTAGCTCTCTACACAAGCTCATCTAAAGGAGGGTGGAGCAACAGCAAAGGTAGAGGAAGATCAATCAACAACTAATCTCGTCGAGGAGGTGCTCCAACCAACATCAACAAGGAAGGACACACTACTCACATCACATGTCAGATCTATAGAAGAATGGACATACAGCCCTGACGCGTTGGCATCACACCAGCTTTAATGAATATCCTTCAAGCAACAGCAAAACTGACCATGCCTTCACTGTTGAAATCAATAGTGATTCAATGAGAAAACCTACTGAATGGATTCCGGACACCTGAACCTCCACTCATCTAACCCTCATTTATGAACAGCTACATCAACCAACACCATACCATGGAAACAACCAGGAGATAGTTGGGGAGGGTTCTACACACCCCATCACTCGCACTGGGCAAGGAATTCTTCCCAGTTCCTANGCTACATCAACCAACACCATACCATGGAAACACCCAGGAGATAGTTGGGGAGGGTTCTACACACCCCATCACTCGCACTGGGCAAGGAATTCTTCCCAGTTCCTAAATCTCAACATAAGCGCATACTTCATCACTTCATTCACCAATTCTATCTCAAAACCTACTCTAAGTCTATAAAGTAACCACAGACAATGACTGCAAAATTATATTTAACTCCAATGACTTTACTATTAAGGATCGGTGAAAAAGCTATACATACTCTAGGGACCCGGCAGGCAAGGGTTGTATCTAATAACTACCCTCACAGCCATCACACCACAGAATCCAAAGTTCTCTAACACTGTTGTCTTGCTCACCCACATCATGAAGTTTTTGCTGCTTTCTCAAGAACAAATAAATCATCCAACATGGTTATCCCTAATATATTTTGCAATGAGTGAAATTCTTCTGAGAGCCACAAACTTCCTTTTTCCCAATCTACTTATAGAACAATTGAACCATTTCATATTATTTATTCGGATGTATGGGGTCTTGCCACTCCCTTTTCATTACAAGGATACAAGTATTACTAATTGTTTATGGGTGAATATTCTAGATATTGTTGGATGTNCAACTTCCTTTTTCCCAATCTACTTATAGAATAATTGAACCATTTCATATTATTTATTCGGATGTATGGGGTCTTGCCTCTCCCTTTTCATTACAAGGATACAAGTATTACTAATTGTTTATGGGTGAATATTCTAGATATTNCTTTTCATGTTATCTACAAACAAAGTAGCATCCATATATACCTCCGATCTAAGTAGATGACATTCTACTCACTAGAAAAGACACAACCATAATCTCAACCATATTGACTGATCTCAAACCTACATTCCAGCTCAAGGAACTTAGCTCGGTTAATACATTCCTAGGCATTAACATCACCAACAGCAACACAGAATACTTCCCTTCTCAATTTGAATACATAAAAAAATCTACTACAACTAGCTGGTATGCAACACTGCAAACCAGCGCTAACCCGTCTTCCCTCCAAACTCGAATCAGATAACTCCAAGTAGTAGAAATATCTCAATCTGATTCTACACCATCAATTAGCGGGCTCACTTCAATTCCACACCATGACTAAACCTGACATTGCTTTTTTGGCCAATCACATTTGTCAACATATGCACAAGTCTCTACATGTCACTATCAGCTACTGATTCTCATGGTCAACGTTNTTCTACATTCCAGCTCAAGGAACTTAGCTCGGTTAATACATTCCTAGGCATTAACATCACCGACAGCAACACANTAAATAGTATTTGGTCCTTGAAGTTTTCTCCTATATGATTTGAAGATCGGAGATGTATGACTTGAAAATGAAGAAAAACAGCTGCTAGTGCAGTTATTTTGTGGTCTAAAATGGGTTTTTATGGCTGGGGAGAGGTTAACAGTGCAAGAAGTTGAAAGTAAATGTGTCATTATGATGTTGATTTTTCGGAAGATAACAATGACCTGCAAAATACAACTTGGTTAATGTAAAAACAGCCAACGTTGGGAAAAATTTGCTAAGTCGCACAAATTGATTATATAAATTTTGAGAATATTTAACATTTGGGGCAATCACATACATACCACTCAATTCCTATAATTTACATATCTAACACCTGAACTTTAATTTTTACATTTATATCACCCAAATCTTACATATCACATCAAAATGCCACCATTGCAAATTTTAAAAAGTGAAATACACCTTTTCATGCATAAGCAAGG
>JXCR01147093.1:100384-112912 GCA_002079205.1 Phalaenopsis hybrid cultivar
TTCAAAATGTTCATTTATTTGATCTTTGTGATCTGAAATAGAACTAAAACGAATTCCCAAATAGGAAAAACGTCAGCTCACAAAGAAACCATGAATTTGTTTTAGTTCTATTTCAGAAACGTTTTTCCTGCTAAAGAAACTCCCCCGATTGGGAATTCAGAAATGCATGAGAAATGTTTTTCCTGCTATTTACTATTCAAAAATTGATCGACCATGTGCGCAAATAGAACTAAAGGATTCATACATAAGAAACCATGAGCTAATCGAAGAAATAATTCGTAAATATAAATAAAAAAGGTGTTGAAAGCACATACCTTTCGGAATTGAAAAGAAGAAGTGATATCCCCTCGATTCCTATAGCTGCCCAAATCAACACTGTTGAAGAGAAATGAGAGCGTGAGAGACCGATGAAAGGAGAGATGAGGAGAGAAAGGGAGGAGAAGAAGAAAATAGAACCTGATAAGAAAAGCTGAGATTTTTGGGTGATACTGTGAGAAAGAGAGGATTTTGCGAGGATGCCTCCGGAGAAGCAACCGTACATTACGTTGAGCTGTCGGGTTACCGCACAATTCTTATTTATTTACAAATTAACTTCTAAATATTCATATTTACCCAAAAAAATATCATTCTTTTGAGGTTAAAAATTAAACAAAAAACATATCTTTATAGATAAATTTATGACACTTTATGTTATAAGTACCAATATTAAATTTTGAGTGTTAGACATAAAAATATATAAACTATTGTGGGATATTTGTAAATTTCTCAATATCAACCCTGTAAAATTGCATAAAAATTCTCCCCTCATGCATCTATATGTCTCAAGGATCTACAACCAACAAAAAATTAAATCCTCTATACAATTATCTTAGATGTTTATGAAGAAGATGATCCACAAAGATATTCAACACAGATAGATTTGAAAATGTACATTAGTTGTCAAACATTTTCCTGGAAAACCCGAAAAGGGCAAAAATTATAGGACTTGATCCATAAAAAACAACACACTATGTTAATTGCGATGTTTTTTCAAAGACAAAAATTGCTATAAAAAAGTAATGGTTAGATGACAACTGTTGGGCAATAGTAATCGGGTCATAATAGTCGAACTACAGAAATTGAATGAGCGTAATTGTTGGCAATGACTTCTTTTACCGTTATGTAGAGTTCCAAAGTTATTCAAATCTTTAAGTTTTTGTTCTTTAATTTTAAGTATAACCTCTCACATGTAGAGAATCGGGTGTATTTATAATTCTTTATAATAACATTTCAGTAAATTTATATTCCAAAATATCTATCGAATGATTCATCTTGATTTATTTAATCTTAAATTACTTTTCAATATTTATTTGATTACCTCAAATTTGAGCATTTTTTGATTTGTTTGGTTTCTCTCATTAAAGCACTCAATTTGATTATGATTATAAATAGTAAAATTTAAAAAATTTTGACAATTCATTTAATTTTAAAAAAAATTTAATCATATTTGATGAGCTTAATTAGTACTCATTTGGATTTGGATTGGACTACTGTAAATATTATTGGAATCACCTCATAAGTACATGCATTTTGATTATAATTTTTTTTTTTCAAACACATGATGTTTAATGCAAGTCCATTAGTGATTTCACCATGTATCTGTGTGTATGTCTATATGCCTACATACCTATAATATATATATATATATANAGGCTCAAGGGTGGTTCAAGCAAGAAAATGGCATCCACTATAAAGAGGCATTAAGCCTGGTTTCAAAACTTCCTACAATAAGAATTGTACTATCTGTTGCTCTCCAAAACAAGTGATCTGTTCGGGATCAAAACATCACAAATGCTTTCTTACACGGTCCGCTAGAAGACAACATATTTATGACTCAAACTCAAGGATTCCAAGATGTTGAATTTCCTCACCATGCATGGCCTCTCAATAGGTAATTTATAGCGTAATACAGGCTCCTAAACAGTATTACTCCACTTTCTCATCTCAGCTCAAGAACAAAGGCTTCAAAATAAGCACAGCCGACCCTTTCCATGTTATCTACAAACAAAGTAGCATCCATATATACCTCCGATCTAAGTAGATGACATTCTACTCACTAGAAAAGACACAACCATAATCTCAACCATATTGACTGATCTCAATTCTACATTCCAGCTCAAGGAACTTAGCTCGGTTAATACATTCCTAGGCATTAACATCACCGACAGCAACACAGAATACTTCCCTTCTCAATTTGAATACATAAAAAAATCTACTACAACTAGCTGGTATGCAACACTGCAAACCAGCGCTAACCCGTCTTCCCTCCAAACTCGAATCAGATAACTCCAAGTAGTAGAAATATCTCAATCTGATTCTACACCATCAATTAGCGGGCTCACTTCAATTCCACACCATGACTAAACCTGACATTGCTTTTTTGGTCAATCACATTTGTCAACATATGCACAAGTCTCTACATGTCACTATCAGCTACTGATTCTCATGGTCAACGTTCAATAATAGGACATTGTACTTTTCTCTGAAACAATCTGATCTCCTGTACAACACAAAAACAGAAGACATTGGCTAGATCATCTACTAAAGCGGCACTTGCGGCCTCCACAACCAAAGTGATATGGATAAAAAGATTACTGCAGGAATTTAATATCCCCGTGTAGATCCAACACCCATTCACTGTGATAACACATCTGCATTTGTTATTGCTATTAATCCAATATTTCACGCTAGGACCAAAAATGTTGAATTCGATCACCATTTCGTGCAAGATCATTTAAGTTCCAATGAAATTACAATCACTCGCATCTTCTCTAAAGAAAAACCAGCTGACATTCTAAGAACATGTCTTTCGGCAGCTCAGTTTCTCAAAATCAAAACCAAATTCACGGTTGATACTCCAAACCGTTCACTTGCAGGGAGGTAAAAACCACCCAGAACCCACTGCAGCCAACAACCATACATGTTGCACACTCCGCCCCTCCGACATATAACCAATTCTGTATTCCCTTCAATTACTTCAAAACTCCATAACCTTCTCAACCGTGTATTCAATTGTCTATATAAACAAAGTATTGCAGCACCAAATGGGTGTGTCTGAAAAACATTACCAATTAATGTAATCTGTTTTTGCCGATTCAGTAGATATTATTACTGTTGCAGTCAAATTTTTGCTTTCTTCGCTTTTCAGGTTTACCGATATTTACATGTCTAACAGCTAAACTTTACTTTTTATATTTATGTCACTATATCTTTCATATCACATAAAAAAATACCACAATTTTAACTGTTAAAGAGTGAAATACACATTTCATGCATAGGAAATGTAAAATATAGGTAAAAATTGATGTTTTGGAGTTAAATATGTAAATACATGGGAATTGAGTGATATGAATGTGAATCTTCCTTTTTTTTCTCTCAATCAAACCATAGTAAAATTTGCAAATGGCGGCCCTTACTTGCAATGCTTGGAAGCATTTTTAAGAAAAACAATTATAAAAGCAATGCCTATGATCATAGAGAAAAGTTGTGGTAGAATCAAAGCCCATTTCTTTGGTGCGCCATAGTGAGAAAACCAGATACTTACACACTAGCCTTTCATCTTCAATTTAAAAAGTAAATTTTCATTACCAACTTCAACATTAATGAGGACATTTAATGTTCAACAAAAATATTGACGTAAATAAAACAATGACAAACTAACATGGAAACCTTTAAATTTAGACTAAAGTAATGGCAAAATAATGAAAATTTATAAGCCAACAGCAAATTAAGTTATTGCTTAAAATGATGTTAACTAGGGTGGAAGCATTTCCCCATGATTTTCTCACAGTGGAATCTTTATCATTGCCATTTCCAACAAAGAACTCATTTCTTTCTCCATAATACGTCGAGCTGAACCGAAACAACCGCAACTTGATCTCGACGCAACAATGGGAGTATTAAAATGACAACATTAGTGATGTAGCGCACAATTTTTTATGTATATACATATCTCACACCAAAACATTCATATTTACATACATAGCACTTTGGTATTTTAAACCTATGCATGAAAACATGTATTTCACTTGTAAAAAGTGGTAATAGTGCTAATTTTGATTGGATATAACAGATTTGAGTGATATGTGTGTAAATATGATAGTTTAGGTGTGAGATATGTAAATACATAAGAATTTTGTGCTGCCTATGTAAATGACCATTACTTTAATGCCCGTGTAAAATACCTTCAATCTTGAGCAAATCCATAAAATACAAGTTGATTCCCTTAAATGACTGTAGCAAGGATAAAAGACTCATCAAATCACATTATTATTATTATTATTACTATTATTATTATTTTTACTACTACTAATACTATTATTATTATAGTTTTGAAGGGAAAATCATATAAATAATTCTTCTCACAATACTATAAAGAAACAAAAGACGACTGTCAAACTAACACATATGTTGAGGCATAAAAGCTCTAAACTTTGGACTATTTTCTAAACACGTATCAGTGCTTCATTTCACGTAGCTTAATAAGGTATAGAATATTAAGCTGTGGAGTATAATTAATGCTGCATAAAAAAAAAGGAAATTTACATACATAGCACAAAATTCTCATGTTTTTACATTTCTCGCACCCAAACTTTCATATTTGCAAGCATAGCTATCATTATCATCAAAGTGAAAACTTAAAAATTTCAACGGCGTAAATAACACTACTCTGTATAAAAATTCAGAGTTTTTCACACATTTCAAAATGTTCATTTATTTGATCTTTGTGATCTGAAATAGAACTAAAACGAATTCCCAAATAGGAAAAATGTCAGCTCACAAAGAAACCATGAATTTGTTTTAGTTCTATTTCAGAAACGTTTTTCCTGCTAACTAAACTCCCCCGATTGGGAATTCAGAAATGCATGAGAAATGTTTTTTTCCTGCTATTTACTATTAAAAAATTGATTGACAATGTGCTGAAATAGAACTAAAGGATTCACACATAAGAAACCATGAGATAAATCGAAGAAAGAATTCGCAAATATAAATAAAAAGGATGTTAAAAGCACATACCTTTCGGAATTGAAAAGAAGAAGAGATATCCCCTCGATTCCTACAGCTGCCCAAATCAACACTGTTGAAGAGAAATGAGATAGCGTGAGAGACCGATGAAAGGAGAGATGAGGAGAGAAAGGGAGGAGAAGAAGAAAATAGAACCTGAAAAGGAAAGCTGAGATTTTTGGGTGATACTGTGAGAAAGAGAGGATTTTGCGAGGATGCCTACGGAGAAGCAACCGTACATTACCTTGAGCTGTCGGGTTACCGCACCATTCTTATTTATTTACAAATTAACATCTAAATATTCATATTTACCCAAAAAATATCATTCTTTTGAGGTTAAAAGTTAAACAAAAAACATATATTTATAGATAAATTTATGACATTTATGTTATGAGTACAAATATTAAATTTTGAGTGTTAGACATAAAAATATATAGACTATTATGGGATATTTGTAAATTTCTCAATATCAATCCGTAAAATTGCATAAATATTCTCCCCTCATTCATCTTATATGTCTAAAGGCTCTACAACCAATAAGAAATTAAACCCTCTATACAATTATCTTATATGTCTCTGAAGAAGATGATCCACAAAGATATTCAACACAGATAGATTTGAAAATGTACATTAGTTGTCAAACATTTTCGTGGAAAACCTAAAAAGGGCAAAAATTATATGACTTGATCCATAAAAAACATCACACTATGTTAATTGCGATGTTTATTCAAAGACAACAATTGCTATCAAAAAGTTATGGTTGGATGACAACTGTTGGGCAATAGTAATCAAGTCATAATAGTCGAACGATAGAATGAGCATAATTGTTGGCAATGGCTTCTTTTACCATTATGTAGAGTTCCAAAGTTATTCAAATCTTTAAGTTTTTGTTCTTCAACTTTAAGTATAACCTCTCACACGTAGAGAACTGGGATGTATTTATAATTCTTTATAATAACATTTAAGTAAATTTAGATTCTAAAATATCCATTGAATGATTCATCTTGATTTATTTAATCTTAAATTACTTTTCAATATTTATTTGACTACCTCAAATTTGAGCATTTTTTGATTTGTTTGATTTCTCTCATTAAAACACTCAATTTGATTATGATTATAAATAGAAAGATTTTAAAAATTTTGACAATTCATTTAATTTTTCAAAAATTTTAATCATATTTGATGAGCTTAATTAGTACTCATTTGGATTTGGATTGGACTACTGTAAATATCATTGGAATCACCTCATAAGTACATACATTTTGATTATAATTTTCTTTTTTCAAACACATGATGTTTAATGCAAGTCCAGTAGTAATTTCACCATGTATCTGTGTGTGTGTCTATATATAACACACACACACAAATTAGATCTACCGGCACAAATCTCAAAGAGAACGAACGGCTAAAATAAAAAAGTTTCTCCCAAGGGTAAAAAATCGACTGACAAGTTGCCTCCAAGCAAGTGAAGCCACGTTTCTAAACCCGTAATAGGTCAAAGCTCTTGAGAGGGTCCCTCGCCCGATAGCGACAAGTTCCACCAAGGGCGAGGCGTAATTCATTTTAACAGCAAGCCAATTGGATATCTCACATAAGCAACTATAAGATCCGCTAAAGACATTGCAAATAGGAATATTCAGCTGAGGCGATGAACGTACCAGGTAGACAAGACATATGCCCCGTAAGATTTGAGCCAAAGCAATAAGTGATTCACGACTCACCCGACAAAAAAAAATCGGCTCATCTGCCGACCAACCGATCGATCAAAATGCAGACAAAAAGCCCCCTGATCGAGATTGGACGGTTGGTCTGTTCTTGCCATGGCGAACGAGATCGTCATCTGACTAAACACAAGTCACGGTCGTCACCCAATTGATAGTCTCAGTCAGCCGCATTCTAGCAAATCGATCAACCAATTACCGTTATATCAAAATTTCAATTATAATACAGATATGAAATGAAATCCATATAATTTATTACAATATCAATATAAAACTCCCCGTGTCAAAAAAAGATTTAACAAAAAGTAGATATTAACATAATTAAAAAAAAGTTTAAATTAAGAAAATTAACAAAATAATAAATATTTTTACAAAATTATGGTTACCCTTGATTCCCGCGCACAGCTGGCTCCTCCCTCAAAAGAAGAAGTTTCGATTAGAGTAATTGCCTTTGACTAGACTTTGGCACTCCCCATGCTACAAAAACACACACACTCTGATTTAATAAGCTGGCTCCAAGTCCAATTTGGAAGCCACGTGCTCAACAAAATTTTAATTTACGCACACGTCTATTAACTCTTAGTATTTACATAAATACCACCTAAACTAATTTTTTTTAAAATTGAAGTAATTAGTTCATGACACCAGAGCGGCATAAATGTAAATATTAAAATTTATGTGTTAGATACATAAATAAAAAATAATTATGCTATTTATGTAAACTTATCTTTAATTTAATATAAATTTAAGCGCAAAAATTACTAAACTTATCAATATTTATAAGACAAATATATAATTATAAATTCATATCATTTCATATTGAAAATTTTATTACAATAGGTTAAATTTTTTTCATTTATTTACCAACAAATATCAAAGTTTTGAGAGATATATTAAATCAAATATTTATTTTAATTTATTAATTTATTTTGGTAAATTTACATATCTACCATTTCAAATTTGATATTCATATTTTGAGCACATGAATATCAACAGTATATACTTTTAAGAAGCTGGTGATGGCATATATAAGGGATATATATATATATATATATATATATATGCAAATATGAATGTTTAGGTTTTGAACATATAAATACACAAGAATATGAGGTACGTATGTAAATTTCCGATTTATTTTTGTTACAGCAATTGAAAAGGTGACCGAATGTACTGCATACCACTTTATTAAATATATAAAGATTGCAATTTACGATTTATGTGTCACAAAATTTGGGAGACAAATGGAAGAAATGTAACTACTTTTTAATTGCTATTCCTCACGATAAAATTAAATATTCATAAAAATGCAATTCTTACTTTATTGGTTGTCAAGACAATTTAAGTCATGCGTATTTAAAGTATCAATCAAACTTCTACCTACTACTATGTCTTGTTGAGTCATCGCCCCCTTTTTATTTTTTATTTATTTTTATTTATTTATTTTTACAAATGGTGAAAAATGTTAGTTAAAAGGGCATATTAATGATAAATTATTATAGAGTGTTGATGGACCGACATGGTTGCTCGGCCACATATAAGAGCTNCTTTTTATTTTTTGTTTATTTTTATTTATTTATTTTTACAAATGGTGAAAAATGTTAGTTAAGAGGGCATATTAATGATAAATTATTATAGAGTGTTGATGGACCGACATGGTTGCTCGGCCACATATAAGAGCTTAATAAGCCCCCACAAATTCATAGAAAAATCATATAAAATTTATTTGGAGATACTATGTTAAAAATTGAATATCTTGGATCATGTTGAAGGCTGTTAATGACTCAATTTCAGGCTGACCTGGAGTTGTTGAGAAATAGCTCGAATGCATTGAATGTGGCTTGAGTTAACTCCTGCTAGAGGAAAACTGCAAATTAGCGTAACAAATAATTTTTACCCAAAATTAGGGTATGATTTGTGTTTGTTTAGTGTCGAGCGCAGTCTCAAACTTAAATATGTGATATTGAAGATCTGAAAATAACTCCTGATAACAGTTGCTTATAACCAATNTGAATGCATTGAATGTGGCTTGAATTAACTCCTGCTAGAGGAAAACTGCAAATTAGCGTAACAAAAAATTTCTACCCAAAATTAGGGTATGATTTGTGTTTGTTTAGTGTCGAGTGCAGTCTCAAACTTAAATATGTGATATTGAAGATCTGAAAATAACTCCTGATAACAGTTGCTTATAACCAATGTATTCATATTATGACGACTTTCTCCGTACTTTTGAAGGTTTTTCTTTACATCGTATACTAACAAGTGATATCTCTGATGTAAAATAATAAACTTGTGAAGGGATGCAACCACTAACTGGTGTAACACCAACTATGACCTCAGTGGCCAATTGAAGCTATTATAGGTCCCCATTACAACCAATATAGTCATTACTACTCCAGCTTCCAACTAAGGTCTTTGTGGCCAACTGATGCTATTGCAGCTCTCCACTATAGTCTATGTGATTAACTATTGTTATTATAGTCATCCACTACAAGCTTTTTGGCCAACCAACATTCTTATAGTGACTCACAATGACATATGTGGTCAGTTATTATTGTCGCTACCCACCATAACCTACATAACTAATTACTGTCATTACGAGCTTCCACTATAAGCTAGGTGGCCAGTGACCCTCTTGCAGAGATCTACTACGACCAATGTGGTCATTTACTATTATAACTACTCACTATAACCTACGTGGCTAGCTACTGTCACAAAACATTCTACTATAGTCTTTGTGACCAATTAACACTCTTGCAGCGACCCACTATTGCCTATGTGTCTAGTTACTACTGTAGCTTCCAACTATGACATTTGTGGTCAACTGATGCTTCTGCAGCTATTAATTACGTTCTATAAGACCAACTATTATCACAACTTCTGACTATAGCCTCTATAACAAATTATTGTTATTATAATCAACGTCTAAAATATTTCTGATAGATTGCTACATCTGTAACAATTAACGACAACCTTTACCACTCACTATCGATATTATTGCCAATAACTATATTTGTTATAGCTCAATTATGACTGTTAAAGTTGAACTCGATGTTGTACATTAGTGATTATCAACACTGTACTTTCATCTTTAATTCAAGAAAAGAATTGACTTATATATTTACAAATCATATAGTGCATTACTTTGACTAGATTGCCGCTCCAACCCGTAACCAAAAGTCATTTGATCTGACGAAACTTTTTTTTATTTTGCCAATTAATTCCAGACAATTTTCATCTATAATCATGATTGATTGAATAAATTATCAAGGTTTAAAATGCCAATAACACGACTCATTTGACAACCAAGACAATAACACGACTCATATGGCAACATTTTAAAATTATTCAGTTTGAAAATATTTTAAGATAAAAATTAGAGGATATTAAGTCAGTTAGAAATAGTATTTAGCGAATATAATTTTTAAATCTAAATATCACATAGATTAATATTACAAAACAATTCAGTCTAAACTACATTATGTCAAAACACTAATCACTTATGTGAATATAATTTATAAATTCATCTATAAATTGTTAGGGGTTTTTTAGCTCAGGTAGGATCTAGCATTGATAAATTTAATAAATCCGTAAATAATAAATATGTTAAATCCACCATACCACCAGATTCGATAAATCCATATTAACATTTGGCTGAATTCAATAAATCCAGTGATATATCATATTAAAAGCCCGGACCAAACACCCCCTTAGTATTAAATGTTTATATTTAATTACCAAAAATGTTAATTTAGTAGCAAAAAAATTTACCATTAATATATTGCCCTGAAGATTTTTTTTTTAATGTGTACAAAATATAAATTTATTTTTGGTGTACATTTTACTTTTTATCATTTACCCAAATCATTTTAGTGCAAGAGTTTAACAACATGCAACTTATATAGAAAATTTAAATACAAACATTTTTTTTTTTTTTCAAAAGATTGGTGAGAAGAGGTGTTAGTCAACCTCATGTGTCTAATCATTTGATCCTGCACATAGGCAGACATGAACCCGAGACCCAAGAGTACGGTCGCTATGCTGCCGACTAAAGAGCCAACAAACACAAACATATGAGCAAGGTGCAAAGTTCATGGCCCATAAAAACATAAAATCCATAATTTCAGAGTTTGGAGCACTCCAAAATAACTTCAATAATTCAGCTTATTAAAGACTAACGGCGATGACTAATTCGAAATTAAAACAAAAAACAGTTCAAACTGAACTTCGCCGCAAGTAAGTGCAGCAGCTGATAAGACAACCAGATAATTACGTAAAAATAAGAAACTNTACATTTGTAACAATTAACGACAACCTGTACCACTCACTATCGATATTATTGCCAATAACTATATTTGTTATAGCTCAATTACGACTGTTAAAGCTGAACTGATGTTGTACACTTGTGATTATCAACACTGTACTTTCATCTTTAATTCAAGAAAAGAATTGACTTATATATTTACAAATCATATAGTGCATTACTTTGACTAGATTACCGCTCCAACCCGTAACCAGAAGTCATTTGATCTGACGAAACTTTTTTTTATTTTGCCAATTAATTCCAGACTGGTGAGAAGAAATGATTTGGGTAAATGATACTGAACCCGAGACCCAAGAGTAAAGATCGGTGAGAAGAACTGTGAATCAACCTCATGTGTCTAATCATTTGATCCTGCACATAGACAGACATGAACTCGAGACCCAAGAGTAGCCAACTAAAGAGTCAACAAACACAAACATATGAGCAAGGTGCAAAGTTCATGGCCCATAAAAACATAAAATCCATAATTTCAGAGTTTGGAGCACTCCAAAATAACTTCAATAATTCAGCTTATTAAAGACTAACGGCGATCACTAATTCGAAATTAAGACAAAAAAACAGTTGAAACTGAACTTCGCCGCAAGTAAGTGCAGCAGCTGATAAGACAACCAGATAATTACGTAAAAATAAGAAACTTTAAAGTAGGAACTGTAAGAAGATTCATCTCTGCTGCTTCTTCTAACCAGAAATCACAGATTGATTACACAGACATGATAAAGCACTGCATTAATCACAGAGATTTAACATGAAATTATTCCTGTACACATAAAAACTGAAGCAAAGATGTGATTTTTCTGGAACTAAAGGTCAGAAAAGAAGCGAAGCTCTACTGATTGAAGCTGAAAGACTGCAACCTCGAATTTCTGAAAAGATTTATCAGAATCCATTCATCTCCAAGAGGTAAGTCCTGCGCTTCAGAAGCATTTTCACTGCAGCTCGGAAAGGACCGTCGAATGAGCTATTCAGAAAGGCCTCAGCTTCCTTCCTTCCACCACCATTACTCCCTCCGCCGCCGCTGCTGGCGACGGCGGCGCCGGCGCTGCTGCCCTCTGCTGAAGGCCTTATCGCCACCAAGGTCGCTCCTTGCATACCTATTCCTCCAGGAAGCTCGAGGTAAGGAGCGTACCTTAGCTTCATATTTGATGCGGGGACCTGTGTTCGATTGGCTGAAGCAGAAGCTGCTAATGGCTTCTCCCTGAACTCCCTCAACTGTTCCGCCCCCATGCTCAATGTGCCCTGCTCATCAGAATCGGTCAGAACCAAGCTTGTGAGCGTGGGGTGGTTCTTAATAATCGGTCGAAGAAGATAATGTCTGGTTGAAGCAGCGATCAGCGAGCTAATCGTCCAAACGACTCGCAGCTTTAACCCACCATTCGTGTAGAACGACTCAGGTATGCTCCCACTGTCTTCCGCCGCAGGAAATGGATCCTGATCAAAGAG
>JXCR01147093.1:115807-137715 GCA_002079205.1 Phalaenopsis hybrid cultivar
CTTATATATATATATATATATATACATACATACATACATTGATACACACACACAAAAACACACACATAAAAGTGCACGCGTGCATGCACACACACAATTGTATTTATGAAAGAAATGATGTATTTCATATTTTAAAAATAAAAATAGTGATATAAATATAAAAGGTAAAATGCAAATTAATACGCCATAAAAAAATTTCCATCATCTGACACAAATCACAAGACATGACACAGTTCTCAAGGTAATTTTTTGAACAAAAAAAGTTCACTTTGATCAAGAGTCATTTAAAACTATGATTGCAAAAAAAACTTATAATCAAACTAACTGGCTCGAAGAGACAACCCAACGATACTAAAATTGGTCTAATTCGAGTCAAAACTAGCGTAAATCACCCCAATAAACAACTATCAAGAGTTTTCCAGGCAAAATTGGCAGGTAAAACTCTAAAACTGACAAGCCTATATTCAAATTGAGTGTATCAACCAATCTAACGAGCCTAATATCACTCAATGCCAACATCATTAAGACGCTTAAATGCTTATTGAATGTTGTTCAATCGAGGGAACTCTTCAGTGTATCTGATCAAAGTGATCAAAATTCCCTCCTTATTTGCAACCTAAACTTTATAAATAGAGTTTTAGTCCCACTTGAAGGAGGACCTACATTTGGAGCCAGAAGAATGTTGAAGCTTGAAAGAGGAGTTGGATTCCAACCTAGATTCTACATCGAAAATGGTGTAACAATATATCCTCAAATACAATGTAACAATATTGATATTCTCTAAACTCCGAAAACTCTCTCATTATAGCTCCTCACTACGATTTGTGTGATCAACTATGACCTACATGACTCACAGCTCTTGCAACTCCAAACTTGGGTTTATACAACTTGTGCATCACCCAACTATAACTTACATGACACACAACTTGTGCATCACCCAACTCTGGTCCATGTACATATAAACGTCATCACAACTCACCACCATGGTCTGCGCGACCAATTACGACCTAAGTGGCTCAAATCTTGTGCAACTCTTCCAACTCCAGCCTCTGCGGCTTACAAAAGTCATCAAAACCCAACACTACGGTTTATGTGAAGTATGGGCTATATGGTTCATAGGTCGTGCAACTTCCAACCCCGACCCCTATAGTCTCTAAACGTCATCACAGCTCACCACCACGGCATATGTAAACAACTACAACCTAAGTGGATTATAGCTCATGCAACTCCTCACTCCATCCTTTGCGGCTTATGTTCGTCATCACATCCCCAACACTATGGCATATACGACCAACAACAACTTACATGTTCTACATCTCATTCAGCTCTTGAATCTGGCTCCTACGACCTACAGATGTCACCACAACTCAACACTACAACACATCTGGCCAACCTCAACCTATGTGACTCACAACTCGTGCAACTTTTGACTCCAACCCTTGCGATGTGCGAATGTTATCACAATTTATTATTACGGCCTATGTAGCCAGCTACAACCTATGTGACTTAGCTCCTGTAACTTTCTACTACGGCTTTTATGGTCAACCAATACTGTTGAAGCAACCATCTGTGGCCCACACGGTCAACTAGCATCATGGCTTCTAACTATAGTCGTCTGCAACATTCACGAAAGACTACTGCGTCCATAGCAACTGCCTACAACCGTTGCTGCATGTTATCACCGAGAACTACAATCACAACGACCATATTACTTTTATTATCAATAGTTGACTCTATATATTTATAATGATCTTCTTTGTAAGTTCATTTTTTTTAATCCAGAAGAGAAGTGAAAATGTGTACTCACAATTTATAATGGATTATTTCAAATGGTCAGATCCAGTGATTTTTTTCCTTTTCAAGATTTTCCAAATAAAAATCGAGGTGTTTCTTCCTGTTTTTTTCTTCTCGTTAATTTTCTGAGTGTGCATTAGTCTTTATGTCATGCTAAGACGATAATTAATTATTATATCATCGTGAATCTTCTGACACACTTCATAAATGTTACTCATGTAAATACACTGTACTTGAGTAATGTGTGGTATGTACATAAATTCCAAATAAAATTATATTTGAGTGTGTGTGTATGTAGAATGTTGTGTCTCCTTTTTTTTTTTTTTAATTAAAATAGTTAGGTAAAAACATAAGATTTGAGTGGCATATACGTAAATGTGCCAGTAAAATAACATGGAAATTAAATAAGTAAATGTGACATCGTAGAATCATAAAATAAGTATGTGTTGCCATGAAATTGGGGTTGACCAGCTTTGGGGACTGCATGAGCTCCATGTGCAGTGCGAGCATCGTATGCTCGCTTGACATATAAATGGTTGATTATTATGTCATTGTAATATGGAAATTGTCATTATCACTAAATACTAATTTTTTAAAAGAAATTAGATGCCCTTTTTAAGGATGTTTCACTTATTAGGCATTTTCATACATACCACACAATTTTTATGCTATTTGTATTNAAAAGAAATTAGGTGCCCTTTTTAAGGATGTTTCACTTATTAGGCATTTTCATACATACCACACAATTTTTATGCTATTTGTATTTGCATGGACATCCCTTATGTGAAGTCTGATTGTATCAATCAATTGGCCAATCAAAATCATCAGTTTTGCCAATCAAGCCTGGTCCCTATAATTTTTTTTAATGTACAGAGTGCCCAAGCACCCAAAAGGCAGCCTCACTGAGTCTGGTGTTGGTTCAGTACCTGAGAACACAACGCTCCAGCACCCGGAAGGGAGCGTCATAATGTCCCAATGACGAGACCATCAGCACCCAGTCTAGATTAAATCCCCAAGAGCACGACACTGCAACGTCTCGACACTCATTGGAGTGCCATAGCACCTGTTGGAAAGCCACAAAACCATATCACAGTGCCCCGTGTCCCGCTGCCTCATTTTTTAGAAGTTCCCACTTATTGTGTCATTTATGTCGACAGGTGTAAAATTGGATTTCAATTTTTCTCTTGTGCAAATTAGAGAGTCAAAGTGTTCCAAAGTGTGGGCATGCTTGAGCATGGTGTAATTTGTATAATTCTTATTCATAGTTGATTTCTTCGTACAGTGAGTCTCCAAGACTTTTCCACGTTCTGTTGTTTCTCTGCTTCAAATTTGTGTTTGTGTTTTTTGTCTTTTTTTTTATCGTGTGTTTATCTTCAAGGTTTTGTTTTGGATCTCTAGAACCGATTTTCACAAGTTTTCTTCACTTTGCTCCCCCAAAATCTTCAACATTACATCAAAAATTCCCCTTCACTATCCTTTTAAAAGTGAAATTTACATTTTCATGCATAAGTTTATGATGTCGAGCTACTACAATTGTAAACATCATACTTTGGGCATTAGATGCGTAAATGCATAACAATTGTGCAGCATGCACGTAAATTTTCTTTATTATTATTAAGGGTATTTGCATATATGTAGTAAATTCTTACAAATTTACCTATCAAAAATTTATATTTACTTGTATAAGACTCGTTCTCTTAACATCACATTTAAAATATCATTATTATTAAGCCCTCTAAATGTGAAATACACATTTTAATATATNAACTTTGGGCATTAGATGCGTAAATGCATAACAATTGCGCAGCATGCACGTAAATTTTTCTTTATTATTATTAAGGGTATTTGCATGTATGTAGTAAGTTCTTACAAATTTACCTATCAAAAATTTATATTTACTTGTATAAGACTCATTCTCTTAACATCACATTTAAAATATCATTATTATTAAGCCCTCTAAATGTGAAATACACATTTTAATATATAGATTTTTGGCACTAAGCATTGTGTAGTATATATTTAAAATTGTCATATTACTATTATTTCCCTTCCATTAAATATGAAAAATAAAGAAATATAACCCTTAATTATGAAGCCATTTTAGTTTTTATGACTAATGTTGATTGAAACTTGCGGCTTAATTTTGGCTTTGGTTTTAAGAAACAAAAGGTAGTTGGAGAAATGGAGAGGATTCTTCTATCAACGGTAATGGTGGTCATTTTCTTACTCTCTTTTCTTGTGCATTTTCTTATTGTTTTTCTTTCTTCTATCATATAGGCTTGCATTTAAAAAAGGGTAATTAAAAAAGGTTAATTATATATAGATCATCTACAATAATTATATTTACAAATCAATCTCCGTGTGATTTTATTGAACCAACAAAATGATGTATTTACGTGTTCAACGATCAAACTATTGAGAGTTTGATAAGAAAAAGATAGATGCGGGTTAGGGTTATAACATGAATTTTAATATTCAAGCGAGATATTAAAAAATGGATGAAAGAAAGTGATTGTTTGTAAATAGTAAGTTTCAAGTGATCAGTACGTATAATTAGGCTAAGAAAAAAAATAGTCATTTTCAAACCTAAAAGAAAGCAAATGAGTTATATTCAAATAATTGTTATAATAAAATGATAAAAAAAAGAAATATTTTTTTTTGTAATTAGGAGATATATAATTTATAATTGTTATAATAAAAGAAAAGAAAATTTTTTTTATGATTTTCTTTAAATAAGAGAGAGATGATTCATATATTTTTTTAAATTTGAAATTAATTCAATGAATTTAATAAATACATTTTAAATGTATTTTATATCATTTTTTTAAATTGAGTTTACTCACTTGTTCTTGGGTTGAGTTAAGACTTAAGAGTTAGCGCTAACTTAGCCCATTAACTGAAGGGCTCGGCCCACTCCCTTAACTCAGCTTTTATTCTAGCCTACCTGTCACCTCCCAAAAGAGCCCTTATGAGAGGTGGGCAGCCTAGGACTTAAATACTGTTTTTCGGCCCTACACCTAGCCGATGTGGGACTATTTGTTCGTGACATTCTCCTCCCCCAATCACGTGACGCCCTCGTCACGGATCGGCTCCACGGAGGGTCCCACTGGACCATGGAGAGTTCACACACCTGACAGACAGTAATCTGCTCTGATACCACTTGTCACCTCCCAAAAGAGCCCTTGAGAGAGGTGGGCAGGCCATGACTTAAATACTGTTTTTCGGCCCTACACTTAGTTGATGTGGGACTATTTGTCTGTGACATGCCGATGTTTAGAAGTGTAAATGATCTGAACACGAGCAAGCCCAGACTCAACTTGTGTTCGACTCGTTTATATTTCGAGCTCAAAAAGCGTGTTCGTGTTCGCCTCGTTTGCTTAACGAGCCGAACACGAGCCGTTCACGAACAAAGAGTCATTTTGACAACCNGAGAGAACTCTTTTATCAACGGTAATGGTGGTCATTTTCTTACTCTCTTTTCTTGTGCATTTTCTCATTGTTTTTCTTTCTTCTATCATATAGGCTTGCATTAAAAAAAGGGTAATTAAAAAAGGATAATTACATTTAGATCATCTAGAATAATTATATTTACAAATCAATCTCCGAGTGATTTTATTGAACCAACAAAATGATGTATTTACGTGTTCAATGATCAAACTATTGAGAGTTTGATAAGAAAAAGATAGATGTGGGTTAGGGTTATAACATGAATTTAAATATTCAAGCGAGATATTAAAAAATGGATGAAAGAAAGTGATTGTTTGTAAATAGTAAGTTTCAAGTGATCAGTACGTATAATTAGGCTAAGAAAAAAAATAGTCATTTTCAAACCTAAAAGAAAGCAAATGAGTTATATTCAAATAATTGTTATAATAAAATGATAAAAAAAAGAAATATCTTTTTTTTGTAATTAAGAGATATATAATTTATAATTGTTATAATAAAAGAAAAGAAAAAAAAATTTATGATTTTCTTTAAATAAGAGAGAGATGATTCATATATTTTTTAAAATTTGAAATTAATTCAATGAATTTAATAAATACATTTTAAATGTATTTTATATCATTTTTTAAAAATGAGTTTACTCACTTGTTGATGGGTTGAGTTAAGACTTAAGAGTTAGCGCTAACTTAACCCATTAACTGAAGGGCACGACCCACTCCCTTAACTCAGCTTTTATTCTAGTCTATTTGTCACCTCCCAAAAGAGCCCTTATGAGAGGTGGACAGCCTATGACTTAAATACTGCTTTTCGGCCCTACACCTAGCCGATGTGGGACTATTTGTTCGTGACATTCTCCTCCACCCAATCACGTGACGCCCTCGTCACGGATCGGCTCCACGGAGGGTCCCACCGGACCATGGAGAGTTCACACACCTGGCAGACAGTAATCTGCTCTGATACCACTTGTCATCTCCCAAAAGAGCCCTTATGAGAGGTGGACAGCCCATGACTTAAATACTGCTTTTCGGCCCTACACCTAGCCGATGTGGGACTATTTGTCTGTGACATACCGATGTTTAGAAGTGTAAACGAGTCAAACACGAGCAAGCCCAGGCTCAACTTGTGTTCAGCTCGTTTATATTTCGAGCTCAAAAAACGTGTTCGCGTTCGACTCGTTTGCTTAAAGAGTCGAACACGAGCCGTTCACGAACAAAGAGTCATTTTGACAACCCTAATCACATAGCCATAAGATGTTAATGATTGGAGCAAGATTTAAAACATTATTTGAATTTAATTTAATAAATTTTACTCTATTTTTTTCATTAATAATTTTAATTGAATATAAATCTTTGTAGCCTTGTAGTCAACTAAATTTTTAAAAAATACTACTNAATTGGAGCAAGATTTAAAACATTATTTGAATTTAATTTAATAAATTTTATTCTATTTTCTTCATTAATAATTTTAATTGAATATAAATCTTTGTAGCCTTGTAGTCAACTAAATTTTTAAAAAATACTACTCATCAAAAATATATATATAATTGATTAGTAGTATTTCAAGCCAAAACGAGCCAAACACGAACGAACAAATATTTGTTCGTGTTCATCTTGTTAACTTAGCGAACGAGCCAAACACGAGCTTCTTAACAAGCCGAACACGAGCTGTTCGCGAACAACGAGCCATTTTGACAGACCTACCGCTGTTATGATAAGTTCATAATAGACTAGCTTACACTAAAGAAAATAATTAGTACAACATATAGATAATAAAAAAATTGAAAGTCAGTGAATAAAATAGAATATTAACAGTGATAAAAATCAAAGAAAAATTGAGGATAATTCTTATCCCTTAATTTCAATTTTTTTTATGGTATATAAAATTAAAATTATTTATTATTATGTAGAGGAAATTTATAACAATAAAGTAAGTGATAATGTCTTAGAATTAAATGGAAAATTCAGAAAAGGAGAAAATCAGTGCCTTTAGAGGATTCTAGCTATGCTTTTGCTTCTGCTTGATCATTCTTACTGCAAATTCTAGCAGTTTTTTAGTTTTTAGAATAAATGATTAGTACCTTGGAAAATAGTTTCTCTTTTTTCATTAACTGTTTTAAGATTAGCTTTGATTGCCATTTGCTTTTTGGTGGCTATTTAATGTAGTACAAGTTATTAAGTTGCTTATTTATCCTTTNCATCTTGTTAACTTAGCGAACGAGCTAAACATGAGCTTCTTAACAAGCCAAATACGAGCTGTTCGCGAACAACAAGCCGTTTTGACAGCCCTACCGCTGTTATGATAAGTTCATAATAGACTAACTTACACTAAAGAAAATAATTAGTACAACATATAGATAATAAAAAAATTGAAAGTCAGTGAATAAAATAGAATATTAATAGTGATAAAAATCAAAGAAAATTTGAGGATAATTCTTATCCCTTAATTTCAATTTTTTTATAGTATATAAAATGAAAATTATTTATTATTATGTAGAGGAAATTTATAACAATAAAGTAAGTGATAATGTCTTAGAATTAAATGGAAAATTCAGAAAAGGAGAAAATCAGAGCCTTTAGAGGATTCTAGCTATGCTTTTGCTCCTGCTTGATCATTCTTACTGCAAATTCTAGCAGTTTTTTAGTTTCTAGAATGAATATTTAGTGTCTTGGACAATTTTTGAGGTTTTTAGAGTAAATGATTAGTACCTTGGAAAATAGTTTCTCTTTTTTTCATTAACTGTTTTAAGATTGGCTTTGATTGCCATTTGCTTTTTGGTGGCTATTTAATGTAGTACAAGTTATTAAGTTGCTTATTTATCCTTTTATGTGGCCTCTATTACTCATTCAAACCATTCGAGTTGTTGGGCCTGCATAGGGTGTGATAGGCGACTTTGTTTTTTTAAAAGATTATTGGGGGGTTGTAGGTTGTAGGTTGTAGGTTGTAGGTAGGTTCTTAGCCTTATGTTGAATAGAAGAGCTTGTTTTTTGTAAGATTGTTACTTGAGCAACCTATGGACTTGACACAATCTTGATAGCTCATTCTCCAACAAGCTCTTCTTTGAAAAGAATATTAGACTTCAATAGATCATAAATAGAAAGTGTTGAAAGTTGAATTGTGATTTTCTTTTTGAGTTTGATGGATTGTGTTATTTAGGGTAAGTTTGGGGCAGTGGCGTGGTGGTTGTTTGGCACCGCACTGCATTTTTTGTGTTTTGCATAACTATTTTTGTGTTTCACAGTTCTTTTTTCAAACAACTACAACTGCTCCAAAGAGACCCTTAGTTATATCATAAATTTATCTTTTTCTTTATTAATGAGAAATATGCAATGTATTGTAATCATATNGTGTTATTTAGGGTAAGTTTGGGGCAATGGCGTGGTGGTTGTTTGGCACCGCACCGCATTTTTTGTGTTTTGCATAACTATTTTTTGTGTTTCACAGTTCTTTTTTCAAACAACTACAACTGCTCCAAACAGACCCTTAGTTATATCATAAATTTATCTTTTTCTTTATTAATGAGAAATATGCAATGTATTGTAATCATATAACACACACACACCCGTATACTTATATTATGTTCATCTAGTGTTTGTAGATATTAATTGTTGAAGTGAATGTTGTCCTGTATTTCTTAACATTGCAAATAATTGAAAAAAATAAATAATTGATAAATTATATTAAGTATATTTTAAAATAAAATTTTACGTCAAGTTCTAAAAAAAAATTTAAGTTAGTACAAAATAGACTTATTGCTGTTTTGGACATGTACAATGAAAGGTAAAAATGCATTTATAAGATAAATAGGTAAAGGTAGTGTTGAGGGATTAAGAATGAAAATTGTCCAAATGGATTTATTTGAAGTAGGTTCAAATTCAACACCTAATTTGAAGCTTAAGAGGAATGAATGGATAATGAAAATCACAAAGCTGTCCTAAAATAATTATGTTGAGAAGAAATAGGACGAAGAAAAACAGTAACGACACAAATCCAGAAGAACACAGAGATTTAACGAGATTCGGCAAAGATGTCTACGTCCTCGGGAGCAGAGCGGCGAGTTTCTTTCACTGTTCAGAAATGAGATTACAGATACAAGATTCAACTCTCTCAAAGACCTAGAATTACAAACAAGTATATTTATAATCCTAGAGTAAACCCTACAGTACAAAATATATTTACCAAATTACTCATGTACCGTATAGCGGGGCGTTGACCCAACACACCCAACCCACATAATGTAATTTCCCGATTTGGATAGATTCTTCCGCTTCGCTCCACTCTGCTCCGCTTCGTTCTAGCGTTTGTCTCTAATGGTATATGAGTCATACCATAACAAATCTCCACCTTGGCGAATATCCAGCCCCTTAGGATAAAATATACCTGGGAATTACACCTGCATCAATGTGGGTTGGGCCACTATGCTTCTGCTGCGCCCACGATGATCTCAACCAACCAACTAA
Organism: Phalaenopsis hybrid cultivar; assembly: GCA_002079205.1. Lineage (NCBI taxonomy): Eukaryota > Viridiplantae > Streptophyta > Magnoliopsida > Asparagales > Orchidaceae > Phalaenopsis > Phalaenopsis hybrid cultivar. The sequence goes on from JXCR01147093.1 coordinate 125,503, forward strand.
GTTGATTAACTTCTCATTTTTTTTTAATAACAAATTCCATAAACCAAAGTAGAAGGCCCAAATTCGCAGAACCACTGCAATTTATGAGGCTGCTGAAANAGCAAGTTCTAAAAAAAAAATTAAGTTATTACAAAATAGACTTATTGTTGTTTTGGACATGTACAATGAAAGTTAAAAATGCATTTATAAGATAAATAGGTAAAGGTAGTGTTGAGGGATTAAGAATGAAAATTTTCCAAATGGATTTATTTGAAGTAGGTTCAAATTCAACACCTAATTTGAAGTGGGTTCAAATTATTTGAAGCTTAAGAGGAATGAATGGATAATGAAAATCACAAAGCTGTCCTAAAATAATTATGTTGAGAAAAAATAGGACGAAGAAAAATAGTAACGACACAAATCCAGAAGAACACAGAGATTTAACGAGATTCGACAAAGATGCCTACGACCTCAGGAGCAGAGCGATGAGTTTCTTTCACTATTCAGAAATGAGATTATAGATACAAGATTCAGCTCTCTCAAAAACCTGAAATTACAAACAAGTCTATTTATAATCCTAGAGTAAACCCTACAGTACAAAATGTATTTATCAAATTACCCATGTACTATATAGCGGGGCGTTGACTCAACAACCCCAACCCACATAACGTAACTTCCCGATTTGGACAGATTCTTCCGCTTCGCTCCGCTCTGCTCCGCTTCGTTCTAGTGTCTGTCTCTATATGGTATATGAGTCATACCTTAACAAATCTCCACCTTGGCGAATATCCAGCCCCTTAGGAGAAAAGATATCTGGGAGTTACACCTACACCAATGTGGGTTGGGCCACCATGCTTCAGCTACGCCCACGCTAATCTCAACCAACCAACTAAGTTGATTAACTTCTCAATTTTTTTGATAACAAATTCCATAAACCAAAGTAGAAGGCCCAAATTCGCAGAACCACTGCAATTTATGAGGCTGCTGAAATTTGAAAAAGACTGAACTTTATTGGTTTTGTTTATATTTTTGTCTAGTTATCAATGTTTTTGTTTATCTTTTAAGTCACACTTATTCTGGTATTAATCATTGTCCTGCTCTCTTAGGCATATGATCTAACTCGGTTCTTGAGTTCTCTCTATTTCAAGGGTTATAATTCTCTTACAAAGATCCAACGACTCGAGTGGAACAACAGGTGAAAGAGAACAACTGATCAAAAATAACTCTTTTAAATATCCATAATTATGGCTTATTTACATTATTTGAAGCATTTATGTAGGGGAATCTCTAGCGTCCATGCCATTTTCATTACCTTTATGTTAGTATACTTCGTTCTCTTCTCTAACCTCTTCTCTAATGACAATGCCGATGGACTTATTTGTTTAGATGCTCAAATCTATTCACTTGTACATTAGGGGTAATTTTACATATTTTCTTGTGTTATACCATAATTTTTTCCTATCTTCTATGAAGTTCAACTTCATCATCCTTTATATCTAATGATTGAAGTATCATCAGGTTTCTGTTGATTATTTTACCTCAAATATTGCATATTGCAGTTATATTTTGTTTATATCCATCTCTTGGTGGATTGGAATATGCAAGGTTTATATTATAACTCTTCTATTTTCCCCGTCCAACTTGAAGAATTTACGAGTTTGTGAATATTATACAATCTTTAATTGGGATCCTTTTTGCAATTCATTATGTGTGTTATCTTACACCATGTTGTTCTGTGAAGGACAGTTGTACACTTTCATGGTCCTGATTTCTGAGACTACGACTNCATATTTTTGTCTAGTTATCAATGTTTTTGTTTATCTTTTAATTCACACTTATTCTGGTATTAATCATCGTCCTGCTCTCTTAGGCATATGATCTAACCCGGTTCTTGAGTTCTCTCTATTTCAAGGGTTATAATTCTCTTACAAAGATCCAACGACTCGAGTGGAACAACAGGTGAAAGAGAACATCTTATCAAAAATAACTCTTTTATATATCCATAATTATGGCTTATTTACAATATATGAAGCATTTATGTAGGGGAATGTCTAGCGTCCATGCCATTTTCATTACCTTTATGTTAGTATACTTCGTTCTCTTCTCTAACCTCTTCTCTAATGACAATGCCGATGGACTTATTTGTTTAGATGCTCAAATCTATTCACTTGTACATTAGGGGTAATTTTACATATTTTCTTGTGTTATACCATAATTTTTTTCTATCTTCTATGAAGTTCAACTTGATCATCCTTTATATCTAATGATTGAAGTATCATCAGGTTTCTGTTGATTATTTTACCTCAAATATTGCATATTGCAATTATATTTTGTTTATATCCATCTCTTGGTGGATTGGAATATGCAAGGTTTATATTATAACTCTTCTATTTTCCCCGTCCAACTTGAAGAATTTACGAATTTGTGAATATTATACAATCTTTAATTGGGATCCTTTTTGCAATTCGTTATGTGCTTTATCTTACACCATGTTGTTCTGTGAAGGACAGTTGTACACTTTCATGGTCCTGATTTCTGAGACTACGACTCCTGACATCTAAATACGATGGTAATATTGTATATTTGATTAGGGATGTAGTCGAGTTTTGAATGTTCTCGCCTCGTTCATTGACTTACCCCTTTCTCCTTGTTTTTGTCAAGGTTCCTTGACACTGCTAGAATGAAAAGATCCAGGGNAATATACGATGGTAATATTGTATATTTGATTAGGGATGTAGTGGAGTTTTGAATCTTCTCGCCTCATTCATTGACTTACCCCTTTCTCCTTGTTTTTGTCAAGGTTCCTTGACACTGCTAGAATGAAAAGATCCAGGGCCTACCTTGTTAATGGAGTTATGTTTTTTGCCTGGCTGGTAAGAAGAAGCTCGATTGGCTTCGGTTATATTTATGATTTTAGGTGAACTGAAGGTTGTTAGAGAAGTTTCTTGATGTGATTAAGAAAAATTTGTTTGATTGTGCACAATTTTCCAAGCAATATTATGAAATTTCTAAACACTTGAAGCATAAATTGATGACATGTGAAAATTAGTTGACCATACTGACTCCTAAAATTTGTAAATTTGTAAGTGAAATAATTTCCTAGTTGTGGTGATTCCAACAACATTGAAATCATGAGAAGCCATGTGTTGTGAAATTTAACGCGGAATAAAACGGGAATCGACACAAATCAGAAGAACACAGAGATTTAACGAGGTTCGGCAAAGAATTGCCTACGTCCTCGGGAGNCATGCACTCTTAGATCGTGGACTAATTGAAGCAAGCAAAGGCACCCCTCCTCATATCTAAAACTTCGCAGTNAGCACAATTTTCCAAGCAATATTATGAAATTTCTAAGCACTTGAAGCATAAATTGATGACATGTGAAAATTAGTTGACCATACTGACTCCTTAAATTTGTAAATTTGTAAGTGAAATAATTTCCTAGTTGTGGTGATTCCAACAACATTGAAATCATGAGAAGCCATGCACTCTTAGATCGTGGACTAATTGAAGCAAGCAAAGGCACCCCTCCTCATATCTAAAACTTCGCAGTTTATTGTTTACCTCGAGTTGTGGCATCATTACTCTGCCGGTTTTCATTTTGGCCTACCGTACTTGTATAGATGGGTTTTAATTGATGTCATTGTTTGAACGCACAAATATTTGCATAGTTATGAAGTCAAACTTTAGTTGATCTCTCACTTTACTCATTCTAGTTGCTCATGTAAGGAATGAAATTATGGCTTGTGATAATCACTTTTATCACTATCNAAGTCAAACTTTAGTTGATCTTTCACTTTACTCATTCTAGTTGCTCATGTAAGGAATGAAATTATGGCTTGTGATAATCACTTTTATCACTATCCCCAGTCATCTAAATTATTGCTTTGATAACAATTCTATCAAACCCCACCTGATGTACAATATTCATCGTCTGTGGTACTTAAGAGATTGAAATTTATAAGATCATCACCACATCAAGAACACAGTCCATTGTCAGCATTATTATTTCATAATTTATCCACATCAAATACATATACAAAGCCATCAACATCTGCAAAAGAATCTTCCACAACACATATATAATTACCTTTAAGATTTCCAAATACATCTCTCTCATTACATCCATATGGACAAATTGGTAAAGACTCTGCTCGAACTACTGTTGTTGCTTTGCAAAACTTTTAATTTTGCCAAATAAAAAAAAATTCAAATGTAAGTATATTTAATGGTGAACATAATTCTTTGAAGAAGGCTATTGATGTAGCAATATGCACTATTCCTGATGATACTTCAATCATTAGATATAAAGGATCGCATGTCAATAAATTTTTGTAATTCCTATGTAGCAATAATGTTGTAAAGATAAAGAACTGATAGTTGTGAGTGTCACGAGTTGTGTAAACTTATCATGTTATGCTACATCACGACTAAATCAATATTGACATGTTCATATAATTGTAGAAATCTCATGTTTGAGTTGCTAATCACAATGATAAAAGATTGTTTGCAGATTCATAATACATGTAGGAATTATAATAATGTAATCATTTTTGTTATGTAGTGATTCAATTATGGCATAAAATAACATCAATAATTGCACATAAATTACTCTATCATTTTGTCACATTAATGATCAATCAATATTTGAATAGTAAATAGCACATGGTCATATTCCGGATATTCATTCATCTCCTATCATTCATTTGATATCATAACCACACATATTAAAACATAATCATCATCTTAGTTCTTGCTGGAAAAACTCTCTAAAAAGCATCATTTCATTATCAAAACCCCTCGCACAAATGGAGATTCCATGTATGTATCGGCTCGCCAACTTGATATCTTCTTAACTTTTTCTCATGTCAATTAGTGAGAGGTAAGTAGGTATGTAGATATGCAAATACATAGGAATCGAGTGGCATGTAAAGCTTCCATAACTCTTTCATATGAAATAACTTGTGCTGAAATACTTCATGATCCGAAACAGGTGGTGCAGCTGCATATTGCTGGTCATTTCCTAATATTTTTGGCGCCATCTGCTCTTGCTATTATGAACTTGTTGTGGTTTGGGAAGATCATTAATGGCCTCAGGAAAACTTTGGCCGAGATGCAGTGCAATTAAATCAAAATGCTACTTTTCCCATTATTAGATTACACCAAAGTAAGCGAAGAAAGAAATGGCGAAGGANCAGTATCATGGATTATTTTTTATTAAAAAATTCAGATAAAAGTACAACGTTTATCAAGATTTAAAATGTTTTAAAATAAATATTAAATATGTGAATTTCGATGTCGTGAAGTCTTTTGTCCTCAAAAAGACAAAACCTTTGATACCTTCACATGTAATTAAGAAATTAATTGTCCTTTCTAAATAAAATTTCAGGTGAGAGAGAATTTTTTGGCATTAATGCAATTTTTTTTTTTGTTTATTTCATTTTTTTCTTAATTAGCTTAATTTTCATGTTAAACTAAAAGTGTCAAAATATTTGTTGAGGTGATTTTAGCTTTGAGTAAAAATATCAATTTAATCCTCAAAGTTTTAAATATATAATTTAATTAATATTAACANTTTTTTCTCATGTCAATTAGTGAGACGTAAGTTGGTATGTAGATATGCAAATACATAGGAATCGAGTGGTATGTAAAGCTTCCATAACTCTTTCATATGAAATAACTTGTGCTGAAATACTTCATGATCCGAACAGGTGGTGCAGCTGCATATTGCTGGTCATCTCCTAATATTTTTGGCGCCATCTGCTCTTGCTATTATGAACTTGTTGTGGTTTTGGAAGATCATTAATGGCCTCAGGAAAACTTTGGCCGAGATGCAGTGAAATTAAATCAAAATGCTACTTTTCCCATTATTAGATTACACCAAAGTAAGCGAAGAAAGAAATGGCGAAGGAAACCAAAAAAGCAAGCTAAGGCCTCAGCAGCAGGGTCAGTGTGATATTGAGTCCTATCATTTTTGTTATTTACATGTAAAATATAAAATTAGTGATTGAGAGCTATGTCAATAATTATAAAGTCCTGGGTTCAAAACACAACACATATGAGTGTATATGTGAGTTAGAAGAAAACACGTGTAATGTAGCATTATATATTGTTTTATGATGATATCTAATTGTCCCTAGAACATATTTTGCTTTTGAGATTTGATCGTTGCTAGTATATTTAAGTAGAATGTTTTGAAGCATGGTGATGTAGTATCTTGAAAAAGAGTTGAAGTANAGTGTAATGTAGCATTATATATTGTTTAAGTATGATGATATCTAATTGTCCCTAGAACATATTTTGCTTTTGAGATTTAATCGTTGCTAGTATATTTAAGTAGAATGTTTTGAAGCATGGTGATGTAGTATCTTGAAAAAGAGTTGAAGTACTTTTTTCTTTTTTCTTAAGAATAGTCGGAGGCTATGATACGAGACCTCAATCACCCTCATGTGTCTAACAATCCGATCCCGCGCTACACGACAGATGTACTCAAGCGGGCTCAAACCCTTGACCCCANTTCTTTTTTCTTAAGAATAGTCGGAGGCTATGATACGAGACCTCAATCATTCTCATGTGTCTAACAATCCGATCCCGCGCTACACGACAGATGTACTCAAGCGGGCTCAAACCCTTGACCCCAGGGAACCTAGAACTAACTTTGTAGATGCTAATTAAAGAGCCACGACGAGCGGCATTAGAAGAGTTGAAGTACTTATATGTATATACTAGTTGAGTATGATTTGAGTGTTTTGTTATTTGTTCATGTGAATTTATTGGGAAAAAATTGTTTCCAAAACTTTTTCTTATACGATTTGTATCGCTGAAGGCAATTGAAAAAAAAAATAAAAGAAATTTTTATTAAAAAAATATAAAAAAAATTTATATAGGAGAAAAATATGTGTTAATGTCTTTAATTTTTTATAATCTTTTTTGTATCTTTGATTATTTGATTCAAATTTATCATACGTGCTTCTTACATTTCATTCCTTTTTTTTATAGTATTTATTATATATTGTACGTGAGGATGGGGTGTATTTAGAGTATATTTAGAACGCTCGAAATACATCTGCTTATGCGGATGATCAGTATGTTATAATTTTTCTTTTTTTTCAGCTTCTCATAGAGAGTTATATTGCGAGAAAGTAAATATATACTTCTCACAGATCAAATTCGGAGACAATGACATATTTTGTAATTATTTGTATTATATTTAATTTAAAAGTTAGAATGTGATTTTTTTTTTTTCTTTTCCTCACAAGGAGCACATAACATTTAACTTTATATGATCGTAATAGCAAGAATTGAAAAAAATATATTTTTATTATTTATTTTCTTAGAGAAATATTTCTAAAATTTTATTTCACATCAAAATATCCACCGAGTATTTTTTTTAATGTTTAATCAAGACAATATTGATTCAAAAATGAAATTCACATTTTCATGCATATGTAATTACATTTGAAATATTATATATGTAAATATAAAATTTTGTATGTTAGATATGCAACTATATAACAATTATGTGATATGTGTATAAATTGGCTGTAGCTTGATAAGAAGGAACCATGATAACTTATGAATTCATCTTGTGTTTAAAACCACTAATTATCTTTGCATTTCAATCAATGCATTCCTTATTATACGCAATTGAAAGTTCATCCCAATGATACATTGTAGTTCTTATGCCAATGATGCTTTATTATGACCAATGCATACTTATTAGATTGTCTATTGATAGCTTATTATATTATATTTAATGTTATTTACTAAGTTTTTCATACATGATAAAGGGAGCAAAGGTTGTGCGAGGATAAAAAATTTGGTGATTTAGATGTCAGTTTTATTGTGTGGTGACAAAAATTGGAGTTAAAAGATGCCGATTAATGTTAAATTTTGTAATTAAGAGTTGAAATCATACATGATTACATATGACTAATTCATTTTTAATTCATAATTTTTTAAACATAAGAATATTAAAATTAAATATTAATAAAAAATTTAAATTAAATTAGAAGAATTTGAAGATAGGGGCAAAAACAGTATTTTCTTTTTTATATATATAAGATTATCATATAAGATTCAATAATGATAAATATATCAATACCTCAAATATCTTCCATAATAATATCAATAATGAGTGGCCCTATTACATTCACATGATGTATGCACAAAATGAACTTGATTAGGAGAAGTAAGAAACCATAGTAAGATAGGGGCACAATAATGAGTGGCCCGATTACATTCACATGATGTATGCACAAAAAGAACTTGCTTAAGAGAAGTAAGAAAAACGTAATCATGAGCCACNAAGTGGTCCTATTACATTCACATGATGTATGCACAAAAAGAACTTGATTAGGAGAAGTAAGAAACCATAGTAAGATAGGGGCACAATAATGAGTGGCCCTATTACATTCACATGATGTATGCACAAAAAGAACTTGCTTAAGAGAAGTAAGAAAAACGTAATCATGAGCCACACTAGGTAACCATTGCCAGTTCTGCCTCCTCATAGTGGCTTGCAAAATCTTTTATTTTATGCATCGATTATTGTATGTATATCTTTATATATATATATATATATATATATATGCCACAAGCTGTGGCCTGTTAGTTGGCGGAGTTTATTATAAGTCCATCAGGTCACTGGTTCGATCTCTAGTGGTGTTGGGTTCTCAAATATTTAGGCACACGACTCTGGTTCTCATCATGGTGCCTAACGTATGAGAAATCAATATTTGGGGCTTTGTCAAATACTAATTTTCTTTATATATATATATATATATATATATATATGTATATATATAGAGAGAGAGAGAGAGAGATAGAGTCAGTATCATGGGTCATTTTTTATTAAAAAATTCAGATAAAAGCACAACGTTTATCATGATTTAAAATGTTTTAAAATAAATATTAAATATGTGAATTTCTATGTCGTGAAGTCTTTTGTCCTCAAAAAGACAAAACCTTTGATACCTTCACATGTAATTAAGAAATTAATTGTCCTTTCTAAATAAAATTTCAGGTGAGAGAGAGTTTTTTGGCATTAATGCAATTTTTTTTTTGTTTTTTTCTTTTTTTTTAATTAGCTTAATTTTCATGTTAAACTAAAAGTGTCAAAATATTTGTTGAGGAGATTTTAGCTTTGAGTAAAAATATCAATTTAATCCTCAAAGTTTTAAATATATAATTTAATTAATATTAACAAATTTTGAGAGTTAATTAATATTTTTATAAACTTTAAAATTAAAATGACCGCATATAAATACTGAGCTGATTATTCTGGCTCTTTACTCCTCACAGAATTATATGCTTTTATTTCGATAATAATTAAAATTTAAAATAAAATATGTAAAATGTGTGTATTGATGAAAAAGAAAGTTTTCTAAGTTAGTTTGAAAGTCATCATTCAATAGCAAATCAATTATTTGAACCTATAAAATATTTTCTGTTGACCAAGACTTTATGTCTTGATAAATTATAAGATAACCAGAGAAGATATAATGTCCGGAGACCTGTGGCTTCGACCACTACAATGTGCATAGCGACATGATCAAATTCACGCTGTCGTCCGCACATCTGAACAACACCGATAATTTTTTTTTCCTATTTTCAATATGGAAAATTTTAATTTCAATTGGAAATGCTTTTTTTTTTGTTTTAATCTTATTTGGATTTGATTTATTTTTATTTTGTTTTTTATTTTTCATAGGTTTGCTTTATATAAGAAGTAAAATAAGGTAATATTGGGGATGATAAATAAATAAAATAATTAATCTATATTTATTTAACATAATGAAGTATTTAATCCTTGATTAAGTAATTCAAGTACTAGCTATATATATAGAATGCTTTAAAGTATAATTAAGGTAATTTATCATCATAACAATCTTTAACTTTTTAGATTTAATATTATTTCAATTAATCACATTTACTTGCGTATCTAAAAAAATGTAAATATTAATTTTCTTGATCAAAATAATAAATGAGCCATAATTAACCAGGAAAGAAGTAAATTACCATTAGGGCTGTAAACGAGCCGAGCTTGAGCGAGCTCAGGCGTGGCTCGTGTTCGGCTCGTTCGAAATAGCTCGTGTTCGAAATCGGCTCGTGTTCGAAATTTGCTCGTGAACAATGTGTTTGTGTTTGACTCGATTTAAATATTTGTGTTTGTGTTTGACACGTGTTCGACTCGAAATAGACTCGTTAAACAAAAATTGAGAAAAATAGATGTAAATTGTGAGATTTGAATCTAGATCAAATATATACAAAAAAAATACACTAACCACATTGCCACATGAGGTGTTATGATTTAAACTTAGACATAAATATATATAATATACAAAAGAAAACACTAACCACATTGCCACATGAGGTGTTATGATTTAAACTTAGACATAAATATATATAATATGATACACCACAAACAAATTTTCATCATCCGACACAAATCTCGGTGCAATTTTTTGAACAAGATAAATTCAAACTTCGATTAAGAGTCATCTGGAGCTCCGATTTCAGCAAACTTATAGTCAAATTGATCGGCTCGATGAGACAGACCTAATGATATGAAAGTCAATCCAATCCGAGTCAAATCAAGCCCAGATCAAATCATTAAACCAGTATTGGAGGATTTCCAGAGGTATTTTAAAGGTCAAACGAATGTCAAATTTAGCGAGTTTATAGTCGAATCGAGCATATCGAAAAGACAAATCCAACGAGCCCAAGATTGCTCAATTCCGACATCGTTAAGACACTTAAATGTCTATCAAATGTCATCTGATCGAGGGTTGCTCTCCGAGCTGTTCGATCAAAATGATTCATATTTCTGTATTAATTGCACTCAAAACACTATAAATAAAGCACCACCTCTCACATGAAAAAGGAAGAGACTTAAGAAAGAAATTGAGGCTTTGTGAAAGAGCTCAAGTCCAAGATCATCCTCACCATCGTCGATCGCCATCGACCACCACTGACCGTCGACAAAGACCGCCGACCTCTGTCGACCACCGCCGACCACCGTTGAATGCCACCAATCACCGTTGACCTCTGTCAACTACCGCCGACCGTCATCGACTGTTGTTAGTAACCGTTCACCTCCGCCAACCACCGCTTACTAGACGTCATTAGTCGACGTTGTAACGTGGAAAGCTAGTAACCCTTTCCCGTCTGTGCGACAAGGGGCATCTATAATCATCAACTTATAGTGAATTTTTACAACTGGGTCAGACCCCGTGGTTTTTCCCTTTTACGGGTTTTCCATGTAAAAACTTCTGGTGTTATTACAACTTAATTCATTTTCATCTGAGTGTGTGCTGAATTCTCGTGCAACGCTAAGACGATAATCCATTACTCTACCGCCGCNACCCTAACTACCATTTAATATATTTAATAATGAATTAATTATTTATGTTGTACTGATCTTAGTTAGCACTCTAATGAATTCCCGAGCACGCTAGATAAATAGTTAACATTCTCTAAGCTTATTCATGAGACTACTTATATATTTTAATCATATTACAAAGATGCAACACTGATTTTAAATGTTTAATAACAAAAAAATATTTAATTGTCTAAATTATATAAGAAAAAATATTAAATATTATTATTTATATAGAGAAATTATAATTTTCATCGGGCAATTGTCCACCCGAAACATAACCTGGTTCTACCCCTGCCCTCTAATTTTGTTTTCTCTTCTTGCTCCTCTCCACAAGAAATTAATATATATTTTATATTTACAAACATACCCCATATTATATATTTATTTACATATCTGACATTTAAATTGTTATATTTATGAATGTATTGCTAATATATTTGATATTATATAAAAAATATGAATATGTTTTTTCAAATATAAATTTTAATATTGAGTGTTCTAAATATAAATATTAAAGATTAAATGTCAGACATGTAAATACCTAAAAATTGCATGACACGTAGGGCCACAAATGAGCCGAGCTTGAGTAGATAAGATTTGGTTTCTGTTTGGTTTGTTTGAAATTAATTCAATGTGTTTGTGTTCAGATCAATTCACATATTTTTATTGTATTTGACTCGAAATTGACTTGTTTAAATTAATTAGAAAAATAAATACAGGATATTCAATTCAAATCTCTACATTTTTCGTGCAATAAAAATCATAGAACCAAAAAATCACAAAAATTGTTGTTATTTGAACATAGATAAATAAATAAATAAATAAATAAATAAATAAATAAATATATATAT
>JXCR01147095.1:0-10339 GCA_002079205.1 Phalaenopsis hybrid cultivar
GTGAGGGTATTGTGAAGATATGGTAAGGGTATAGTGTACCTTAGCTCCAAATCAACACCCAATCCTAAGGCCAAGCAGCCCTATAGGAACTCTTCTTGAGCTCTCCCATAATGATCTTTACCTTCTAAATATTAGAGGTTAGGACCAATATGTGGAACTTCAAGTTGAGTAAATAGAAGAGTTTTTGAGTTTCTAATGGTGAGGGTACCTTTTCTAGTTTTCTAAGACTAGTCAGTAGGAAATTCCTATGGCTAGACCTAGGCTACTAAAGAAGTTTCTAGACCTCAACCAAAAATGAGGTCAACAGTGTGATTGTAAGGGAAGAGCTCAACATTGTAGGAGGTATTTAGAGATCCTTTTTCAAGGAGTTTTTTTGTCACCTTTGCATAGAAAAAACTAAGTATTGTATTTTTTTTTCATCTTGTAATTTTTGTTAACACAATTCTAGTAGATTTGTTTTGTTTAAAAGAATGACGTGTATTGTTTCCTTCATGCATTGAGAGTAGTTTCTATTTACCTTTCTCTTATGATGAGTAAGTGGGTGGTGTATGATTAAAGGATACTTCTAGAATTTATTTTACATATTTAATTTGATGAATATTCTTTCATGCTTAATTTACTTTTCATTCTAGCCAAATGATTAATTAAAACATGTTGTGATCCATAATGACTCGGGATAGCTATGGAGGAATGATTAGGGTATTCACATTGAACTAGTGGGTGAAGGAAAAGTAGTCCATAGGGAAATACAAATAGATAAGGAAATAATCTTTGATGGGTATATATTGGAGTTTGAGGAATTAAAACCAGTTTAAACGAATTTCTTTATGCACTCGGGAGAGGGTAAGGTAAAGAATTGTGCCTATTTATCACTTGCAACAATTACAATATTAAGTATGTTATTCCTACACACCACTTGTCTCATTGTAAGGGAGGCTAACTCTTTATCTTGATAATCAATAATCCAATTAAGCTAAGTAGGAATTCTGTAGGATTTAACATTTAAAATTGATTGTAACTCTATAGTATTAGTTTGTAGTCTTTAACCCAATCTAAGTTCCAAAGTAAGAACTAATTTTAGTAGACTAAAACTTGTCATGACGCCTCAGTCCCTGTGAGATTGATATTTTGAATGTAAAAATCCAATACTACTGATACGATGTGTATACTTGCGTGAATTTTAGAGTACAAGTGCACCTGAACAGGGAGGGTATCATTATGCTAACCCATTGTTAAAGGAAATTCACATAAGCATTAATCACCATGTCATAGAAGCCAATATTTTTGGACCAAAACCTATGATCATTCTAATGGTTCAAAAAAATCAGTTTGAGGGATAACCCAATGACAACACAATCCTTAACTTGACTAGCTTCTTAGAACTGCGTGCTACATTCATGTAGAATGCTTTAACACTGTCATTAAACTAAGACTATTATCTTTCACACCAAGGGATAAAGCTAAGATATGGCTGAACTCTTTAGCACTGATATCAATCACTACTTTCATGACATAGCCCAAAAACTCAAGGATAAATTTTTCCCTCCATCCAAAGCTAACAAACTTAGGAATGATATCACATTTGCTACAGCGTTTGATAAAGAATCCAAAGCTAACAAACTTAGGAATGATATCACATTTGCTACAGAGTTTCATAAAGAATCAATTTACTAAGCATGAAAGAGGATCAAAGAATTGCTTCGAAAATGCCCATGTCATGACCTACCAAACCCCTTACAATCTAAATCTTTTATAATGTGTTGTTGGGATCTTTGAGGTCAATCATAGATGCTACAACTAAGAGATCTCTTATGTTAATACCATTTAAGAAAACATACTCATTCATTGAGGAAATGACAGCAAACAACTTTTAATGGCCTTCTGAGAGTCACCTATAAGAAGATAGCGAGTGTGCAGGAGATAGAAGTTCTGGCTATCCTTGCCTCCTAAACCATTTCTCAAAAATTAAAAAACTTTGGATGAATTCAGAGCCAGAATGCCTACCTAGTGATGCAATAATTTATGGGATACTATGAGATCCTAGCACCACTACTTTGGAAACTGAATGTTATAGAAAATAAGTTCAAATACATATAACCCAGGCTAGAAGAAACACCCAACTTTTAAATTGCATAATAACAACCCAGGTATAGGAAACCACCAATAGTGGAACACCCATTCCAAGCTTGTAGTGAATTAGAATACCTAAGACAATAGTAACCCAAGACAAACTCACTTCCAACCATTTATTTAAGGAGAAGAAATCATTTTTGAAGAAGATAGGTAACTAATTACAAAGCTCAGCTACCACCATAAGAAACATAGAGAATCAACCTAAGAAATTAGGCGACTCTTTAGAAATAGAGCCCAAGGGACACTACTTAGTTACACTGACATGATTCATAAGAAAAAAAGAAAAGTAGCAACTGTAATTTATGAGCATAAGAAGAAGGATGAGGTTGGTGGTTGGACCTGCAATTACACAATTATTTAAGTTCTAAGAGATGGTCAAAAACTTGACTCAGTTTATATTCAGTAGTTAGTGTGCAAAATAAATAAGTTATAAAATTAATTAATGGCTTACACACTAGGGGTACTACGCAAGTATACGTATCGTTTCAAGTAATATAGGGTTTTCTTTAAAACCCCCAGTATCGAACCCACAGGGAATAAGTGAATTTCTATATCAACTTAGAAATATTTCTACTCTAACTGTAAACAAAACTTGTAGGAGAATAATATTAAACTTTTTTGTAAGAGATTATTGACCGACCTTTTTCTTTTTGTAAATCGACAATTACAAGAATTTGATGACGCTACTAGAAGATTTAAATTCCAGCAACGGTGTCAAAATTTTGACCGCTACTTTATATATATGTGTTTGATTTAATAAGGATGTATAGATATAATATTCAATAATGTTAAAGTTGAATTTGTCAACGCAAGTATACATATCGTTCAAGTAATATAGGGCTCTAATGGAGTCCTAGTTATCAATCCCACGAGAAGAAATATAATACTACGGACTAAGGCTTAATAAAAAGTAATACTTCAACTACAACGACGGCGTTCAATTTGCNGTTCATTGGATAAACCCATCCTTCATCTTCAAATTCTACTCCAGAAAGTTTACAAATTGTATAAATAAGTCCAGGATGTCCTAGACCTCCACTAGAACTCAAGAAAGTTTGCAAATTGTATAAATAAGTCCAGGATGTCCTAGACCTCCACTAGTCTCACTCCTTGCCGTAGTCAATATATTCTTGAGAATTATTCTCCCCACATTTAGAATTTTATTATTCTGAATATAGAAATTCAGAATAGCTCTATCTCTAGTTACCTCACTATGGTGATAGGTCGATAACATAGCAGAAGAAATGAAATAGTGACACGCCTTAGAGGTGGCATTCAGCATGGAAGCAGAAAAATTTACCCGGAAAATGAAATAGTGTCACGCCTTAGAGGTGGCATTCAACATGGAAGCAACAAAATTTACTCGTTCTCGCTGCTTTATCTTCCATAGAATAACTCTATCTCTAGTTACCTCACTATGGTGATAGGTTGGTAACAGAGTAGAGGAAATGAAATAACTCTATCTCTAGTTACCTCACTATGGTGATAGGTCGGTAACAGAGTAGAGGAAATGAAATAGCCTTAGAGGTGGCATTCAACATGGAAGACTCACTATGGTGATAAGTCAGTAACAGAGTAGAGGAAATAAAATAGTGTCACGCTTTAGAGGTGGCATTTAACATGGAAGCATAAAATTTTACCCTTTCTCTCTGCTTTATCTTCCATGTTCCTTTCCCATAAGTGAAAAAGTTGATCACATCATTGAGGGGACCTTCCATTATACTAAAGGATTCATAGTAGCAGCTATAAGAGTCTGGGACTTCGTAAAAAGTGTTGATGCGGGCAGCAGTAAACTCAACAGGGAATCCACGCACTTGAACAATTCCGTCAACAGAATAAATCACATTGGCGTAGAACTCCTTCACAACATTTACATCCACTTTTTTGGTGGTGTAACAGAAGCTTTTCCACCTCAGCTCGACAATAACTAGTTCAATTTCTCCTCCCGGACTTTCAAAAACTCGATCTTGTATGCACTTCTTTCCTTTAAATATTGAAGTAAACCTTGATTGAGCCTTTGCATTGATGAAGCAAGACTCATCAAACTCAAGTCGCCTCTTTTGTCACAGAGCCATTTCAATCTAGTCAAAATTATTTGAGCCATCGCATTGACGAAGCGAAACTCGTCGAACTCAACTCTTCTCTTTTGTCGTGGAGACATTTCAATCTACTCAAATTATAGAAAAATTCCAAAAAATACTTCAAATATGTAAATCATGGCTTCCAATAGTAATTCTAAGAGTNCAACCTTATTGGTGGTGTAACAAAAGTTTTCCCACTTCTACTCGATAATAACTCGTTCAATTTCTCCTCCCAGACTTTCAAAAACTCTATCTTGTATACACTTCTTTCCGTTAAATATGGAAGTAAATTTTGTTTGAGCCATCGCATTGACAAAGAGAAACTCCTCGAACTCAACTCTTCTCTTTTGACGTGGAGCCATTTCAATCTAATCAAATTATATAAAAATTTCTTCGCTANTTTTCCACCTCCGCTCAACAATAAGTCATTCGATTTCCCCTCTCGGACTTTCAAATACTCAATCTTGTATGCACTTCTTTGTTTTATACATGGAAGTAAATTTTGTTTGAGCCACCGCTTTGACAAAGTGAGACTCATCAAACTCAACTCTTCTTTTTTGTCGTGGAGCAATTTTAATCTAGTCAAATTATAGAAAAATTCCAAAAATTACTTCAAATATGTAAACCATGGCTTCCAATAGTAATTCAAAGAGTTCAACAACAAGATCCATGAATTTCTTCCCAAATTTTCTTCACATTCCCAAATTTTTTGGATCTCCTCAATGTGGAAGAAANTCTACCTAGAGATGATCAAATATGGTGTCAAAAAGCCTTGAAATCGCCTCCCAATCCAAGATCTTTCAAGCCCTNATTTTAGTTTGGAGTGAAGCTCTTACATAGAGATGATCAAATGCTGTGTCAAAAAGCCTTAAAATCGCCTCCCAATCCAAGATCTTTCAAGCCCTAGGTCGAAAATGGCATTTTTAGGAGGAATGGATGATGAATAGTGGCAGTTTACTGGTCAAAATCATTGATAAAGGTGTTTTTTTGTGAGCTCACCGTCGGTGGGGTCAATGGCGCCTTCGGCATGCTCTATTGGAATTTTGAATCTGCGTCTCGGGAAATATCCACCGTCGGTGACGTCGAGGGAGCCGTCGGCGGGATCTATTGATTTTGTTGAAATTCTGAATTTTCTTGATTTTGATCAATTCCAAGCCTTAACGACATCTTTTCAATCATTATAGACATAATTTTAAGTGACAAAATGATGTACTTAGCACATATAAACTTTCACAACACAAAATGTTCCTTCATCCTCCAGTCTAAATGATCGAAGAAATTGAAGATATTATTAATCGCATTCATGACAATTTGTACCTCCTATTCTAATTTCTTGATTCGGCGCAGGATCACCAGAGACTTATCATGGAATAAGGGTTGAACTGGAAGTGAATTCTGAGATGCTTGATCTACTATAATTGTCATATCATTTTCATTCTAAAAAATTGAGAATCTCTCAATTGGATTCAAAGGCTTCCAAGGTAGCAGTACTGTTTCCTAATTTTCATAGGACACTTGGAACTGACTGCAAAGTGAGAAAATTTTGGAGGGGTGTCCAAGCCCATAAATTGATCCATGAATAATCAGGCCCAAAACCGACTTCACAATTGTTCATCCAATGTCGATCGACAGTCCTCTTTGGATACAACAATTCAAAATGACACTTTCTTTAGAAACTTTACCAATCTTCATTGTTGGTTACAGTTTTGCAGAAATGAAAAAGTGCCAATGTTTAAAAACGAGATTTAGGAGTGTCGCAGAAAAACTAACATATCTGTTTTCTCTTGTTTCTCAGTCGTCAGTTTCGTCTGTTAAAAATTGGTAAATCTCATTCATTTGGTTTTTCGTTGGGACAAAATTGGAATAGTGGCAAACAAGAACATTCTTTATCATTTATAATTTGTTGATCAGTGTATGAGTGAAAGTGATCCATCTTCCTTGCACATAAACAACACCTTGGTTGATTCCATGTAAATTTGCATAAAGTTCTTTCACCACTGGAACTACCAAGGCGGCCCTAGTGTAGCACAGCACTTCACATCTTTGCCGCACTATCATTTCTTCAATATCCCTCATAGGATTATTCAATCCGTGATTTACGAATCCTCATTCCTAGATTAATCTTTTCTTCGTCAGCAACTTGTTAAAGCTTCGCTGTGCTTCCGCACTTATAAACTTTCTTCATGGATCCAATTTTAAGATATTTCAATGGTAAATAAGAGTAGTAGAGCTTAATACAACAACAAAATAATGATAATTTCAAATAAAAACTACTATAATCGTGATAAAAGTAAAGATAAATATGGGTTTCCTCCCATAAAGTGCTTGGTTTAACGTCGTCAGCTTGACCTATTCAAGTGTCATTCAGGTTGACCGATCATTAAAACCTCTTTAAAATTTGGTCTTTTACCCTCAAAATATGGTTTTAATCTGTGTCAATCATTAAAACCTCTTTAAAATTTGGTTTGTTACCCTCATAATATGGTTTTAATCTATGTCCCAGTTGACTGATTATTAAAACCTCTTTAAAATTTGGTCTTTTACCCTCAAAATACGGCTTTAATCTGTGTCCATTCATTTAAATCTTTTCCATCTTCTGATCTTCAATTTCAACATTCCGTAAGTATAAATTGTCCTAACCAACGAGACTTCAATTTTCCAGGAAATAACTTCAGCCTAGTATTGTAAAGTAAAACTTTTACTTTAAATCTATTTCATGTCTTCTGATCTTCAATTTCAACAGCTCCGTAAGTATAAACTTGAGATTTTCTGATCTTCAATTTCAACAGCTCCGTAAGTATAAACTTGAGTCACAGTAAAGGGTCCCTATCTTCTGATCTTCAATTTCAATAGCTCCGTAAGTATAAACTTGAGTCACAGTAAAGGGTCCCAAGAGACTTCGATTTCCTAGGAAATAATTTTAGCCTAGTGTTGTAAAGCAAAACTTCTTATCCTGGTTTAAAGTTCTTTTAGTTAATCTTCCAATCATGTAATAATTTTAATTTTTCCTTATAAATTCTGTCGTTATCATAAGACTCATTTCTTAATTCTTCCGTTTCTCCTTATAAATTATGTCATTATCATAAGATTCATTTCTTAATTCTTCCAATTCATTTAATTATAACAATCTCTTCTTACCACATCTTTCAAATTATAATTGAATTCTTTAATCGCCCAACACTCCTTATAAATTTTGTCGTTATCATAAGACTCATTTCTTAATTCTTCCAATTCATTTAATTGGACAATCTCTTCTTACCAACATCTTTCAAATTACAATTGAATTTTTTAATCGCCCAATATGCTTTATGCTCCAATTCTACTGATAAGTGACAAGTCTTACCAAAAATCAGTCTCTAAGGAGTCATTCCAAAAAGAGTTTTATAAGCAATCCTGTAAGCCCATATTGCAGTATCCAGTCTAGTGGACCAATCTATTCTACTAGGGTTTACAGTTTTTTCAAGTATTTATTTAATCTCTCTATTAGAAATTTCAGCTAACCCACTGGTTTAAGGATGCTAGGCAGTAGAGATTTGATGAATAATATTAAATTTTTTTGCTAATCTCTAAATGTATTTATTCCTAAAGTGGGATCCTCCGTCAGTGATAATCATTCTAGGAATTTTGCATCAAGTGAAAATATTTTTCATTAAAAATCTTGAAACACTTTTAACGTCACAATGAGGTAAAGCTTGTGCTTCAATCCACTTAGAAACGCAGTCTACTACAATTATTATATATGTTTCCAAATGAAGGAATAAATGGTCTCATAAAATCTAATCCCCAAACATCAAAGTTCTCAACTTCCAACATGAAATTTAGAGGCATTTCATTTCTTCTAGATATATTGCCTACTCGTTGACATCGATCACAAGTTTTTATATATTTATAAACATCTCTAAAGATAGTAGGCCAATAAAATCCAGCTTTTAAAATTTTATAAGCAGTTTTATCAATCCCAAAATTTCCTCCAAATTTAAAATCATGAAATTTTTGAATGATTAGCTCAGTTTCTTCATAAGGTACACATCTCCTCATAATCAGATCCTTACATTGCTATATAAATAAGCTCATCCCAAAAATATGCTTTTGCATCATGAATGAATTTCCTTTGTTGTTGCAGTGTCAGCATAGGTGGCAAAATATCACTTACAATATAATTAACAATATCAGCATACCATGGTATTTTCCACTCGTTAATATTATAAAGTTGTTCATTAGGGAAACTGTCTGTAATTTCATTGTCAGTGTCACATGATTCTTGATTTTCTAATCTTGACAAATGATCAGGAATTTGATTATTAGTTCCCTTTCTATCAATAACCACAAGATCAAATTCTTGCATCAAAAGGATCCATCTAATCAACCTTTGTTTAGCATCCTTCTTTTGCATCAGATATTTAATAGCAGAGTGATCGGTATGCACAACACATTTGCTTCAATTAAATAAGATCTGGATTTATTTAAAGCATACACAATGGCTAGTAACTCTTTTTTAGTAATAGTATAGTTAATTTGTGCATCATTGAGAGTTTTNTAAATGAATCTTATGATAATGACAGAATTTATAAAGAAAAATTAAATTTATGGCATGATCGAAAGATTAACCAAAAGAACTTTGAACCAGGACAAGAAGTTTTGCTTTATAAGCTGAAGTTATTCCCTCGAAAATTGAAGTTTCGTTGGTTAGGGCCATTTACTGTGACTCAAGTTTATACTTACGGAGCTGTTGAAATTGAAGATCTGAAAACGAGAAATAGATTTAAAGTAAATGGACATAGATTAAAACCATATTATGAGGGTAAAAGACCAATCTAAAGAGGTTCTAAAGATCAGTCAACTTGAATAACACTTGAATAGGTCGGACTGACGACGTTAAACCAAGTGCTTTATGGGAGGTAACCCATATTTATCTTTACTTTATTCGCAATTATAGTGGTTTTGTTTTTTGATTATTGCTAGTTTATGGTAGTATTAAGCTCTACTACTCTTATTTACCCTTGAAACATCTTAAAAATTGGATTCATGAATAAAAATTGGAACGCATTCAGACCAGAGTGAAACTGTGAAAAATTTTGCCTTGGGCGCCGACGACGCCCTCGACGCCGCCGACGGTGGGTTTTTCCCGAGAGTCCAGAAAAATTAATACAGAGGTGCGCCGACGGCACCCTCGAGGCCGCCGATGGCGAGACCGGTGAGATGACAGTTTCTTGTGTTCGAGTGGCGGTTTTTGACGGTTNTATGTTGGATATTACAGAAAATGCTGATAAGAATCTATTTCCTTCAATTATAAAACCACCTGAACTTGAGTTGAAGAAAGATTTGAGATGTTGGATATTACAAAAAATGCTGATAAGAATCTAGTTCCATCAATTATAAAACCACCTGAACTTGAGTTGAAAATACACCTAGCCACTTGAAGTATGTATTTTTGGGAGACTCATCTACATTACCTGTTATTATGTCTTCAGAATTAAATGATTTGCAAGATCACTTGAAGTATGTGTTTTTTGGAGACTCGTCTACATTACCTGTTATTATATCTTCAGAATTGAATTATTTACAAGAACAAAGACTGTTAGATACATTAAAAAGATATAAGAAAGCTTTTGGTTGGACGTTAGTTGATATTAAAGGAATCAGTATGCACAGAATTATATTAGATGAACAATATAAACCAAGAGTTGATCCACAAAGGAGATTAAAACTCAATGATGAAAGAAGTAGTCAAGAATGAAATTTTGAAATGGTTGGACACTGAAATTATATATCCGATGATGAAAGAATTAGTTAAGAAGGAAATTTTGAAATGGTTAGACACTGGAATTATATATCCTATTTCAGATAATGGGTAAAAAAGGAAATTTTGAAATGGTTAGACACTAGAATTATATATCCTATTTCAGATAGTGCAGAAGAAGGAAATTTTGAAATGGTTAGACACTGGAATTATATATCCTATTTCAGATAGTGCGTGGGTAAGTCCAATTCAATGTGTTCCTAAGAAAGGAGGAGTGACTGTTGAAACAAAAGAAAGTAATGAATTAATACCTATCAGACAAGTTACTAGGTGGCGTATTTACATTGATTATAGAAAATTAAACACTGCCACCAGGAAAGATCAC
>JXCR01147095.1:18695-46000 GCA_002079205.1 Phalaenopsis hybrid cultivar
AAGTTGGGTGCAAATAAATAGGGAAATAAAATTATCAGGCGTAGAATTGGAGATTTTAGAGTGACAGACTAAAATCCTCAATTCGGTCCTATCATTTGGGTGCTAAAGTGTAGATGTTAGCCCTCAGGCGAGGGGAACGTGGGAGCTCCAAAGTGAGAGCCGGTATCCTCCCAGCATAGCCGCAGATTCAGTAACCAAGCATATGATTAGTCAATGTTATTTATGCCTGGGCCAAAGGGTAAAGAATATGTATGCTCCTACTTGGCACATTACAATTTGAAATAATTCACTTTATCCATTCACTTTAATTTCTTGACAGGGAGAATGATGCTTTCTTATATATTGAACATCACATTAGAAACTTTATTAGTAGAATTAGTAATTTAAGAGTTTGTTAAAATTACATATTTATTTTAATTGTCTATTAGTGACAAATAATCAATTTGAATTGTATTGTTGTGATTAAGTATTGATTTTCTAAATCCTAGTTTATAGCTTCTAGTATTACTCCCTATGTGATTGATATCCAGGACTCCATTAGAGCCCTGTATTACTTGAGCGATACGTATACTTACGTTGATAATGACTTTGCAATTATTAAATATTTTATACACATTTTTATCAAATCTATAACTATTGTCAAGTTTTTGACGTCGTTGCCGGTGACTTAAATCTTCTAGCAATAGTATCAAATTCTTGTATTTTTAAGTATATATAAAGTCGCTGTCAATTACCCATTGTGTCTTCTCTATTATGACCAACCAGGCCTCAGGTTCTAAACTAAAGACCAAATTGATAAATTTTCTAGCCTATCACTCTAAAATCATTAATTCTACGCTCACCAAAACTTATCTCCCTATTTATTTGAACTACCCTTTGCACTTAGCTCCCCTCCATCCAAGGTTTATTGTGGTACTCACAAGTTGGGTGAAATCATTGCCCTTCTGAGTCATTATGTTTTGTAATTGATTTTAACATCACAAATGACCAGTTTGTAGAGTAAATTAAGAACCAATAAAAATACCATAAAAAATATATGGAATAAAATAAATATTCAAAACATTCTAACCCCACTCATGATTTCTTTTTATTGAAAGGAAAAAGAGAAGAAAATTACTCAGAATTCATTGGGATAACAAAATAAAACATATTATATATTAAAAGCTAAGTTTACATGACAAAACCTAAACAAAGTACAAATATTTATCTCAAACTCTTTCCTATGCAATCCTCTAAAGTTTCCTGACTAATCTTAACTCCACAAGACTCACAAAAGACTCAACAAACACTCACAATCACAAAGACTCACCACACTCTCACTATGGTGGCTGCCCATTACAATGGTGTTCGAAACTACCTAAACCCACTCTCCCTTTGTTTGAAAATATTTTCTTCATAAAGCTCCCCTATTTATTTGAACTACCCCTTGCACTTAACTCCCCTCCATCCAAGGTTTATTGTGGTACTCACAAGTTGGGTGAAATCATTGTCCTTCTGAGTCATTATGTTTTGTAATTGATTTTAACATCACAAATGACCAGTTTGTAGAGTAAATTAAGAACCAATAAAAATACCATCACAAATATATGGAATAAAATAAATATTCAAAACATTCTAACCCCACTCATGATTACTTTTTATTGAAAGGAAAAAGAGAATAAAATTACTCAGAATTCATTGGGATAACAAAATAAAACATATTATATATTAAAAACTAAGTTTACATGACAAAACCTAAACAAAGTACAAATATTTATCTCAAAATCTTTCCTATGCAATCCTCTAAAGTTTCCTGACTAATCTTAACTCCACAAGACTCACACAAGACTCAACAAACACTCACAATCACAAAGACTCACCACACTCTCACTATGGTGGCTGCCCATTACAATGGTGTTTGAAACTACCTAAACCCACTCTCCCTTTGTTTGAAAATATTTTCTTCATAAAGCTATGAAATCACCAAAGGTTACTTCAGGCATCTTTTCAAAATTTGTCCAAATTCAATGAATATAAGCCCAACTGTTTCTGGTGCTTAGACGCCAGCCTTCTAGAACATCTTGGCGCCAGGTCAAATTTTGTTCCTTAGCTTCATTTGACTTATTTTTGCTCCTTTTTTAAACTCCATTTCTTGTACCTGAAATCAAAAACAAATAAAATACGTTTCATTAAAGCATAATATCCTTAAAAATAAGCATGAAATGCACATATAAAAATGGTTAATTTTAAGGCATGCCAGTTGGAATATATCTCGGGATGGAGAGTAGTCCTATGAAATTAAATACAGCCTAGAAAACTCACTTAGAATCCAACCAAGGACTTAGAAAAAACTGACTTGACTCCTATGTATGTACAAGAGAGACCACCACAACCATTTCCCCATAAACAGTAGAAACAAAAGCTTGATCAAAAGCTTTTTAGATTTTGAGAGGTTTTCAAGGAGCTCGTCATCAACATTCCTTTTGTTGAAGCTTAGAATAGAGGCCTTGTTTTGTCAAGATCCTAAATAATGTCTTAAATAAGAAGAAAAAACTATGTGATGTTGAGAATGTTGCACATACTGAGGAACTTAGCGCTATCCTAATGAAAAAAATTATCAAAAAAACTTAAGAACCCAGATTGCTTTATCATTCCTTGCACTATAAAAGGTAAATGTTTTGGGAAGGTGATCCAGAGGAAATATAGTTGTGAAAAAATTATAAAGTTGACTCCGCTATGTAACGGTGCCAAAAACTTGATGCTCTATATATAATTAAGAAATTTGAGCAATTAATGTTGGGATTTTACGCAAGTATATGTATCGTTATCAGTAATAAAGGACTTTCTATTTAAGCCCAAAATATTGATCCCAAGGGGAAGGTTTAAATTTGAGATGATAAATTAACTAGGAAATTCATAGAAAGTAAAACAAAATTACTGTCACTAATTTTGAATGTTGAGATATTATCAAAACTAAATTATTTAACTATTAGCAAACCTGCAATGCAAAGTTTAAAAAGTAATCACTAAACTATTAAACTATTAAACTATGTTTATGTGATAAAGATTTATTATGTGAAAAACATCTTTCCCACTACAATGAAATTTAGGTAAAATGAGATGAGATAAATGGTTAGAATATTATTGGGCCAAATAAAAGCAGTTTTAATTTTCTACCCTGATACAGTGTTATAGAAAATCGTTAGCTAATCACATGTTTAGTCTCTAAATCCATGGCTAGGCTAGGAGGATGCTGGCTCCCACTCCAGAGCTCCCACTTCCCTTCCCCTAAAGGCTAACTCTTGCTTTACTTATTAAAAACTAAGACCAAATTGAGGATTTTTAGTTTGTCACCCTAAAATCTCCAATTCTACATCCAACAAAGTATATTTCCCTATTTATTTGCACTTAATTCCATGAATGAAATTCTTCTTCATGGAATCAAATATGACACTCACTCTATTGTAGAACTTATACTCCATTTCCCGGATCATATGTTTCATGACAAATTTTAACAATTCAATTGGTCAGATCGAAAAATAAATTAAGTTTGGAGTTGAAAAATCATCACAATTTATTTTATATTTTAACATTGGCACATCCATATTATCTCTTCATTTCACCATATCTCAAAGTATGGAGAAAGATAAAGGAAACTACTCAGACTTCATGAGAAAGATACAACAAAACACAAATTTCATATATAAAAGTAAAGTTCATACAACACTAATAAACAAACAAAACTTATCTGAAACTCTTTCTCAATGCAAATCCCTTTTTTATACAACAATAATAAACAAAGAACACTTATCTGAAACTCTTTCTCAAAGCAAATCCTTTGTATAGCAATATTAAACAAGCAACACTTATTTGAAACTCTTTCTCAAAGCAAACCTCTTAAAGAAGAATTCACACTTAATCTCACCACAAAAATACTAAATTATAAGAATAATGGACTCTAAATGGTTGTAAAATGAAATGGATGAGTGTGTGGTGCAGTGCATAGGAGGTTGAATTTTGGGCTATCAAAAGTCAAGAAGAGTCACTTTTCTGATCAATTTCGGTCCCAAATAAAGCTTAGAGTCGGTTGATACGCCTAAAATATATAGTATTTTTAGACACATTTTTATACCTATTTTTGAGATATTGCGCTTTAATGGAAGGAATTTTTGTGTTTTTCTTACAGATACAAGTAAAAATGGAAAAAATGCTCAAAGAAGTGAAAAAGCAAACTGATACACCTAAATTATATTATGTTTTAGACACATTTTTATACCTATTTTTGAGATATTGCGCTTTAATGGAAGATATTTGTGTGTTTTGCAGATACATGGTAAAAAGGGTAAAAAGCTTTAGGTGAAAAATGTGCAAAAGTGTTTTGGCGCCTAAGTGCCAGATCCGACGCTTAAGCGCCTGTTAAACAGAGAAGGTCACGCCTAAGCGCCAGAGGCCTCGTGCTTAAGCACCAGTGGCTGTTATTGGATGAGTAAATTTGATTTCTGCAAATTTTGAAAAGTTTTTTGAGGCGCCTATTGGCTTAGTAGGTGGTTACAACCACCATGGACAAAAATTATTGCGAAAAGATGCATCTCTTGGGAAAATAAATCGAATCAAGACACATTTTGAAGAGATATCAAGGCACCTTTTGGAGCATTATAAAAGAAGAAAGATAGAGACTTTGAAAAAGGTCTTGAAAGTACTGGAAAAGTTTTGAAAGTTCTAAAATTGGGGAGTTAGTTGGAGAGATTTTCAGGCACCACATANTAAATCACAATTTCACAAATCTCAAGATAAGGAGAAAGACAGAGAAAACTACTCATATCTCATGGGGAAAACACAACAAAACTCAAAATTTATATATAAAATCAAAGTCATACATACTACAACAAGTAAATAACTTATCTTTATTTTTCCCCAAGAACACTCCTCAAAGTTCCTCTGAATCTCTTCCTTTCTATACAACACACAGAATTCTTGTTCGAAGCAGCAAGGAGGAAGAAATCTCTCACTTTCCCTCCACTCTTGCAATCTCTTGAAGAATTCCTCACAATATTGGAATCTTTCTAATCTCTAGAAACTCTCTCTAGCACTTCCTTTACTCCCTAAATTCCTTCCCCCCTTCTCCAGGCTCTTTAATTTTCAGCCAAAATAGTCTTTTAAAGTTGTGGATGAGTTTTCATAAGAGTTGACTAAGCATCCCTTCAAAATTTGGCCTTATCCAAAGCTTGAGAAAGCATAACCGTCGAGCTCGCCGTCGGCGGCCTCGAGGGCGTCGTCAGTGGACTTCTGAAGAATTTTGTCCTGTAGCCTCGGGAAAAACTTGACGTCAGCGGGGTCGAGGGCGCCATCGGCGGCCTAGTTCAAATTTCCACATTTTGGTCCTTTTCGCACCAAATTTGCTTCTTTTTGCATCTTTTTGCTCTAATGACCCTAATTCATCATTCCTGCAACAAAACATCAAAAATACCTTTCTTTAAAGTACAATATCATCAAAAACAGTATGAAACAGGTATGAAAATCTCAACATATTTTCCTTGGGTCACATATTTCTGTAAATTCAACTCAACAAACTCTCTTTTGAGAATTGCGCCTATATTTCAATTCTCACATCTTCGAATCAGTACCTAAATTCTGATTCACCATATTCAAGGTCGGTTAATTTCTGATACTTTCTTTTGAGAATTGTACCTATATTTCATTTCTCACATCTTCGAATCAGCTCTTAAATTCTGATTCAAGATATTTAAGGTCGGTACCTAAATTCCGACACTCTTTTGAGAATTGTCCCTATATTTCAATTCTCACATCTTTGAATCAGTACCTAAATTTTGATTTACTTTATTCAAGGTAGGTACCTAAATTCCGACACTCTCTTTTGAGACTTGTCCCTATCTTTCAATTTTCACATCTTCGAGTTAGTACCTAAATTTTGATTCACTATATTCGAGATCGGTACCTAAATTCCGTACTCTCTTCTGAGAATTGTCCCTATATTTCAATTCTCACATCTTCAAATTAGTACCTAAATTCTGATTCACCATATTCGAGGTCGGTACCTAAATTCCGACACTCTCTTCTGAAAATTGTCCCTATATTTTAATTCTCACATCTTCGAATCAGAACCAAAATTTTGATTCACCATATTCAGGGTTGGTACCTAAATTTTGAGACTCTCTTCTGAGAATTGTCACAATATTTTAATTCTCACATCTTCAAATTAGTACCTAAATTCTGATTCACTATATTCGAGGTCGGTACCTAAATTCCGACACTCTCTTCTGAGAATTGTACCTATATTTCAATTCTTACATCTTTGAATCAGTACCTAAATTCTAATTCACTATATTCGAGGTCGGCACCTAAATTCCGAGACTCTCTTCTAAGAATTGTCCCTATATTTCAATTCTTATTTTCGAATCACTCCTATATTGTTGATTCACTATATTGGAGGTCGGTACCTAAATACCGACTCTCTCTTTTGAGAATTTTCACTATATTTTAGTTCTCACATCTTCGAATCAGTTCCTAAATTCTGATTCACCATATTCGAGGTTGGTACCTAAATTCCGACACTCTCTTTTGAGAATTGACCCTATATCTCAATTCTCACTTTTGAATCAGTACCTAAGTTCTGATTCACTATATTTGAGTTCGGTACCTAAATTCTGACACTCTCTTTTAAGAATTATCTCTATATTTCAAATCTCACATCTTGAAATCAGTATCTAAATTCTGATTCACTATATTCGAGATCAGTACCTAAATTCCGACACTCTCTTTTGAGAATTGTACCAATATTTCAATTCTCATTTTTTAATTAGTACCTAAATTTTGATTCTCATTTTTCAAGATTGGTAACTACATTCTGACTCTCCTTTCCTGAAATTGACACAAAAATTTCAATTCACCATTTCAGAACCAGTCACTAAACTCTTATTCCTATCTTTGGAGGTCGGCACCCAAATTCCAAACCTCCCTTTCTTTTCAGGATTGACATATAAATTTTAATTCCTACCTCAGGGTCAGCACTTACATATTGATTCCCATCCTCTGGAAATTTCTAAAAATTTTTACTCAAAATCTACTCTCCAATCCCAGTGAGAGTCCTTACTTCTTGACTTGATCAAATATGCACTTGCTAATTTCCCCAGCAGAAACAAATCACACACACAACTCTACACATACTTCTAGGTCTGTTGACTTAGGAGTTTGTATTGATTTTTGTTGATCTTGTTGATCAATGCCAATACGTGTGGTGTGCTTGCCCAGCACACCACACCTATCCGGGGTCCATTTGTTGGCCTTACTTTTACTTGAGGTTTAGTTCTTCCACTTTAGTAGCCTAAGGTCTAGCCATAGAACTTTTCTATTGAATATTTTTAAAAAATTAGATAAGAAACCCTCACCATTAGAAATTCTACCCTCTTCTCTACTTAACTTGAAGTTCCACATATTGATCCTAACCTCTAGCACTTAGTAGGTGAGGTCATTATGGGGGAACCCCAAGATGAGTCAATGACCAAAGGAAAATATGTTGAGATTTTCATTCCTATTTTATACTGTTTTTGACTATATTGCACTTTAAAAAAAGGTATTTTTGATGTTTTGTTGCAGGAATAAGGAATTAGGGTCATTGGAGCAAAAAGATGCAAAAAGGAGCGAATTCGGAGCAAAAAGGACCAAAATGTGAAGATTTGAACTAGGTCGCTGACGGCACCCTCGACGACGCCGACAACGAGATTTTCCCGAGACTACAGGACAAAAATTATCTAGAAGCCCGCCGATGGCGCCCTCGAGGCCGCCGACTGCAAGATCAACGGTTATGCCTACTCAAGCTTTGGATAAGGCCAAATTTTGAAAGGATGCTTAAGAAACTCTTGGGAAAGCTCATCCATAACTTTAAAAGAATATTTTGGCCGAAAATAAGAGAGGTCAAAGGAGTTTTAAAGTGTGTTAGAGGCCTTGGAGGTTACCTTTAGTGTATATAATTTTCATTAGAGTGTAATAATTGTGAGGAATTCTTCGAGAGATTGTGAGAGTGGAAGGAAAGTGAGAGATTTCTTCCTCGCTACTTCGAAGAGGAATTCTGTGTGTTGTAAAGAAAGGAAGAGATTCAGAGGAACTAAAAGGAGTGTTCTTGGGGAGAAATTAAAGATAAGTTATTTACTTGTTATAGTTTGTATGACTTTGATTTTATATATGAATTCCGAGTTTTGTTGTGTTTTCCCCATTACATCTGAGTAGTTTTCTCCGTCTTTCTCCTTGTCTCGAGATTTGTGAAATGGTGTTTAAGAAATTGTGATGATCTTTTCACTTAGATCCTAATTTATTTTCAATCTAGCCAATTGATTTGTTAAATATGTTGAGTTTTAAAATTAAAGTGAAGATTGCATCCAAAATCAGGGAGGTCAAAGCCCTTGGAAGTTAGGTGCAAATAAATAGGAATATATTATTATCAGGCGAAGAATTGGAGATTTTAGAGTGACAGAATAAAATCCCCAATTCGGTCTTATGTTTAGGTGCTGATGTGTAGATGTTAGCCCTCAGTTGAGGGGAACGTGGGAGCTCCGAAGTGAGAGCCGGTATCCTCCCAGCTTAGCCGCATAATTAGTAACTAAGCATAGGATTGGTCAATGTTTTTTATGTCTGGACCAAAGGGTAGAGAATATGCATGCTCCTATTTGACACAGTATAATTTGAACTAATTCATTTTATCAATTCACTATAATTTCTTGACAAGGAGAATGATGCTTTCATATCACAATTACACCCCACATTCTATAATTAGTTACTTGTTAGTTATTAAAATTATCTATTTATTTCAATTGGCTATTAGTGATAGATAAGCATATTGAACGTCGTTGTTGTGATTAAAGTCTTGCTTTTTAAAGTTTTTGTCTGTAATTCTAAACAACTCTCTTTGGGATTGATATCTAGGACTCCATTAGAGCTCTATATTACTTGAGCGATACGTATACTTGCGTTGCAAATTTTAATTTAACATTATTGAATATTATAATTATACAGCTTAATCAAATCAGAGACATCCATAAAGTCGCGACAAAGTCTTTGGACACCTTTACTGGAAATTAAATCTTCTAGTAGCGTCATCAAATTCTTGTATTTATCGAATATAAAAAAAGTCTGTCAGTCACCCTTTGGACCTTAGGGTTGTCCCTGGGTGTTGGTCTAGGGCTTAACGTACATACTTGCACTCACAATCACTCATAATCCTAAACTTAAACTTCTAAGTTTTGATCCCTTGATACTTTTGGGAGACTCGTGTAGGTGGTCCCGTTAACCCTCTAGCTCTAGGCTAGGGTTTAGCTAAGACCACTACATAGAGGACCCAAAATGGGATTTCCATTGGTCCATGGCTTATTGATGGATGTTGGCACTCCAACTCTACCAAGATACCAAACCTAGCCTTTCGTCCCTAAACTCTCCTAAATTACCTTGATACCCTTGGGACCCCAAATTTGGCAAAAATTCCCAAATTTACCCAAAACACCCAAATTGATTCAAAAATCATTTCAAATACATTGAAAACACCCAAACTACCCAAAATCACCAAAATTTGCCAAATTACCAAAATATCCCTCCTTAGCCCAAAATTCTAAAAGTTCCAAAAAAATCCCAAAAATTCCCAAAACCTTTAAAATATTCCTAATTTCATTTTCCTCAACTACCACATGACCCAATTTGTCCAATTTGACTATCTTTGACCAAAACCCCCAAATTGCCTTTTAAAGACCATTTTTCCCCAAATCTACCTCAAATGTCTATCAAATTGGTCTCAATTTCTCCCAATTTCAATTCTAAACTCAAATTAACCTTTGATATGACCAATATAGACCAAATCCAAGCCCAATTTGTCCATCATTTAAGCCCAATTTTGATTTAGATCAAAGCCCCAATTTTGGCCACATTACCTAATCTCATCAAATTGAATCCCTTAACCCGTAAATTGGCACCCAATTTATGTTGAAAACTCTTCATGAGATTCCTATTAACCATTTAAAATAATCAATTTGGACCTGACACAAAGCTAGCCCAACCTAGACCCAAACCTAGCCCAATATGCCCAAATTGATCAAATTTCAAAATTCCTCCAAATTGACCATCCAATTGAACTCAAAACCACTTTTATCCTTCACAAAGTTGTTCCTTATAATCACATACACAAAATTAAACATTTATTTGGTCCAATTTACATGGTTAGACTATCCCAAACCCCAATTGTGGTCATTTGCACCCACTTGGACCCATGCACTAAATGTAGCCTAACCACCCCAAAGCCATCAAATTAACTCTACCACAACCATTAGTTTGACCCTAAGGCTGAGCCAAAACTCACCTAACCCAAGCTAAGTGAGCCATGGACCAATGGTCCCCTAAATTAAAGGATTTGATTTCCATATTTTCATAGGCTTAAGATCTTTTTGCCAAAACTAAGCCACAACCCATTAAATTGTTGTGACATATTTCTTTGGGTTCCCTGAGCTCCTAGCCACCTCCCCCTACCATGGTCGATCGACCTAATCACCAGAGAAGCCAAAACTAAGGGCCACCCCCTCTTGAATTTCACCCAAATCAAACCTAGAGGCTACCTCACTCAAATTAAATGATAGAGATCCTCTGCCCTCCACCTATGCATCACAATACACCCAAACATTGGCTATGAGAGTCCCCCTTAGCCATTTTTATAAAAACTCAAGTCCACGGCCATGAGAGGTGTGCTGAAAATTTCTTGGAGAGAGCCCCCCAAACTTCTCACAGAGCTTCTCTGAGATCTCTATAGTGTAATCCAATCACTTCACTGCCGTAACTCCTCGTGTGTAACCCTAATTTTGAGCTCGAAAATTAGGGCAGAAATAGGACATCCCTTAAAACTCCACTAAACTTCAATTACTTGTGCCCACACCTTCACAACTGCAAGGGAAGGCGAAGAGCTCCTAACACCCATAAAATCCCCCTCTGAAAGAGCCCCTAACATAGCTCTAGACCAACACCTGAAATTGGGCTTGATCAAAAACATACCTAGGCCTTACACCAAGACCAGATGCTTAATCCTTAGCCTCCAACAAATGTGCCAAAAATCTCTAATTGAAGCTTCCCTTATCAGAGCAAAGGTATAAAACTCCTCCTTATTCCGAGTCTCTTTTGATTCTCCATTTGCTTGGGCTTGATTTCATGGCATCTTAATTGTATAGATATGTTCCTCTAGTAAGACGAGCATTTTAAACAAAATTTTCAATTTAGTTGAGAAACGAGGGAGATATCAAGCTTGAAAGATGGACGGTTCTCGGGCTAGGCTATCGGGGACGACGATGGAGCACCATTCGATCAAGCGTGTATCGTATTTATAGTCCAGATGAAGCCGCACAGCGCTTCGGGTCATATACCATGGGCCGAGTCGGCACTGAACTGGATGGCGACATCGAACAGGAGGCGCAACATGAAGCTTTGGAGCTGCCTAAGATGATGTTGGGCCGCGGGTTTAAATAGATAAATAGGGATTTAAATAATTCAAAAAATGACCCTTAACATCAAAAATCCATATCTTGGTGTAGAAAAATCACAAAAATAAAATAAAAATATCCTCTTGCTAAATAAATAGAGGAGAACAATGTAGAAATAATTTAAAGGTCATTTGATGCATGTTTTATTTTTAATTAATTAAACACTATTTTGA
Source organism: Phalaenopsis hybrid cultivar (assembly GCA_002079205.1). NCBI lineage: Eukaryota > Viridiplantae > Streptophyta > Magnoliopsida > Asparagales > Orchidaceae > Phalaenopsis > Phalaenopsis hybrid cultivar. The sequence goes on from JXCR01147095.1 coordinate 30,370, forward strand.
GTCTTTTGATTCTCCATGCATATAGGCATATCACCATGGCTTGAATTCTTGACATGTTGTAGCCTCTATCAAGGGGAACATTCTCTAATTTTTCAAAGTCAAAGGAGACCTCCGGACAGAGATCCATATTTTTCAAGTTTATGCACATTATTTTCTTAAATTAATCATAATAATTTGCATTTTTTTTAGAAAAATCCAAGAAGATTTTGGAAGGTTTACTATAACCAGAGAATTCTTAGGAAAATTTCTCATGAGTTAGGTCTTTTAAAATGCTCCTAATCTTTACAAACCCTAAATCACTAAGATAATTAATTTAGGAAAATACAAACATCAAAATGACTTGATTTTTGATCTCCACTATTGTATAGGAGCCATGAAACTCACCATAAAAATTTCAAATTATTTTGAGTTCATTTGGTAACTTAAGTTGATTTTTAAAGATAATACCTTTTTTTGGCACTTAAATGATTTTTAAAAATCAAAATATAACTAAAAAATTTATAAAAACTTATTTTTTGAGTTCTTTGTGATTAGGGGTGTTTTCTAAAGATAAAATAGTATTTAAAATAAAAACTTGATTTTTAGTTGTTTTTTTAATATTTAAATAATTAAAAATTCATAAAAATCACAAAAATATTAAAATTGATGGAAATGTTCTAAATTGCTTCCTAAGAACTTAGGAATAATTGAAATATATTTCCTGATTTTCTAAATAAAGACATTGAATTTTGAAGCTTAAAATAATTTTTAAAGGCTAAAAATGGTTTTTTTTTATTAAAATAAATCCAATAATACAAAGAAAAATTAGAAAAAAGTGAAATTGGTTTCTATGTGTCCCTTGACATTAGGGAGATTTAATTTAAATATAAAACTTAATTTTCCGCATTTAAATTATTTTATAATTAATAAAAACCACAGTAATTAAAATAATTCTTAAAATTCAAATAAAGTTCAAAAAATCATGAAATTTTGTCCAAAGGCTTCTCTAGTAAAAACCTACCCTTAGTAAAAATTTCAAGGGATTAGAGTTTACTTTGGTCAAGTTAGGAATTTTCTTTGAAAAATCCTATTTTTGCAGTAAAAATAATTATATAGATAAATTAAATTTTAAAATATCACACTTTCTCCTCTAATGTCTCAATTGACTCATGAGTGAGGTAGGATACAAATCCCAAAGTCCTTTGGATTAAATTTGAAGAATTATGAAGTGATAGAGCTTTCGGGGCAAATGTGTAATTTTGGAAATTTAGCCTTAATTAACATTTAGGCCTAATTTTAGAAAGGGAAATGGAAAATCTTTGATTCTAATTAACATATTTGGATGTTTGAAACAGAAGGGGTTAACTGGTAGAAATCAACCTCACTTGTCCTAATTAAAATAGATAAATTTGTAATTTCCTTAAATTACGTAAATTTGGAAGTATAGCTGATTAAATGATCGTAGAATTAGGGGTATAATTTTGGGTGTTAATAACTTACTAATTTAATACCCTTATTTGATGAAAAAAAAACAAAAACATGAATCATCACCATCACTTATAAGTCAATTTTATTTGCAATGACTAAGGCACTTACGAAAATCTTAAGGGCTTAATAGTGACTTAGGCTAAATCAAGTTTCATTTAAATAAGGATTAGAAAAGTAAACATCATTGAAAATCAAAACATCTTTCAAACACTACAAGCCCAAGTCAAAATTTGGCTAAGTCTCTTAAACTTTTCTCTTTAAGGGTATTCACCCACATAATTCTTAAATTGAATTACGAGTGATAATTACCCTATTCTTAGGGATAATTTAGACATCAATGCTCACTTAGCACTAAGGGTATTTACAAGATGAATCATTAAGCAACATAATAAGTTTAAAAGAACTCGGGATTTTCCACCAAGCAGCGAGAGAGTAGCACGGACCTGCTTCTTTCTCTAGTTCTGTTGGATACCTCAGAGATCTACTAAACTTAATATGTTTTGCTTGACAAAATCATACTTAATTAAACTCCTAAGGACCCACCAAGATATGACATAGGGTTAGGAAAACTACCAAAACCTTACGTTTTTTGGCCTCTACATGAACTGCCCTCACATTCATCTTAAGCTTTAGGTGGTGGAACGAGAAGACTCGTCAGATACGCTTTTACAGTTTTTAGTGTCATCTTTCTTGTACTTTTATGCTTACACAAATTTGCATGCTAAAAAATAATGTCACCCTACATGAAACCTAAAACTATTAGGATAGCCACAAAACCAAAATTAAAACTAAAACTAAAATCAACTAAGATAAAATTCACCGCTACAACATTCAAAATATAAAACAACTCAAAATTTAATCACAAACGTCACACAAAACTACAATTATAACTAAATTAAAATGTCTCTATCAGATGATCGGGAATTCCTTGGAGGAGGTAACCTACGGTTGCTAACGAGGCTTCCCACGATCTAAATGAAATTATGGGACTCATTAAGTTGAGTTTAGTAAGTTCATTTGGACTAAGTGAATCCAATAGAAAATAGTGGTGTCGGAACGAGGGTTTAGTAAGTTCATTTGGACTAAGTGAATCCAATAGAAAATAGTGATACCGGAACGAGGGAGCCGTAGGATCCTAACTGGTGTCGCTCTAATCAACTTTAATATGACCTCATAAAATTTAAAGATGCGTTTGATAAGTTCATTTGGACTAAGTGAATCCAATAGAAAATAGTGATGCCGGAACGAGGGATGGTGTCGCTCTAATCAACTTTAACATGCCTCCATAAAATTTAAAGAACTTCAATCATAAGGCCAGAACTCATTAAGTTGAGTTTAGTAAATTCATTTGGACTAAGTGAATCCAATCGAAAATAGTGGAATGTCGCTCTAATCAACTTTAACTTGCCCCATAAAATTTAAAGAACTACAACCATAGGGCCACCTGATTTGACATCATAACTTGACACACTAGAAAACTCAAACTCGTCGTGACAAGGAGCTTGGAGCTAGCATGGTGGGCATCACGGCCATCTTCAACAACAAAACTTGTCTTCCCCATCTAAACCAATCTTCCTTCCTTAGATATAAGTAATAAAGCCATAGGACTTCGAGGTTTCTTGCTTATGCAACATAAATCATCACCTTATCTTTAGGTCTTTACACAGCCCTGCTATACAATAGAAGCCCTAACTCGTCTTAAGATTCTGAGGTCGTCGTTCATCACGACATAAACCCTCACATATTCCAGGCTATTTGTGTGATAGTTTCACACGAATGTAAGCCCTAGCTAATAAAATTGGCAGGATGAAACACCTAAATATTTCTCGAAATGAAGCCAAGCATTAAGATAGCTTAGGAAGTCACCGGGGTTCTCCTCTAGATCCATGAGATCCTCTAGTTCTTCCTCCTTTGGACTCTACAACAAAAAGTTCTAAATTTGAACCAATCCCCTTTCACACCTCTACGTCTCATCTCATTAAAAATTCCTACCCTTTGAAGCTCCTCGAAGATAATATTTCCTGATTTTTATCGAGAGTCTTCTTAGGTGACTTTGGTCATTTAAGATGTCAGGGGCTTGCCCTTATAGGAAGCATGTCCGAACACAGCTTAATATAAACCCTATTTAATTCTTAATATTAAATAGCAAAACTTGTCGGGAAATACAAAGGTTTCATAGACCAAACGGATGTTATATATTCTTTAGTTTATTTGATCAAGCCTCATCCTCAAGTCTTGTGTTTATCCTTCGGGATAGATACAGGGTTTGAGGTATAGTGCTCTTTCATTTAAACTATGAAAAATATGGGGTCAGTTTCATTTCATACCCAGGTACAGTGCTCTTTCATTTTAAACTATGAAAAATATGGGGTCAGTTTGATTTCATACTTAGTACAATGCTATTTCATTTAAATTATAAAAAATATGGGGTCAGTTTGATTTTATATTTTTCTAAAACTAAATACTACATCGCTCTTTCATTTAAACTATGAAAAAGATGGGGTCAGTTTGATTTCATATTTTTTTTAAAACTAAATATATATCTAAATTAAAATGTCCTTCCGAAGCAGGCGATGAGATTTTGATTCCGGTGACCGACAGCTTCTTACGGGTAACTCCTCCAACCAAAAATAGTGCTGATAGTGATTGTGGGTGAAAGTGAGTGCAAGTAAGTGAACTAACTCCAGAACAACACCCAGAGTCAACCCTAAGGTCAAGCTGTCCTATGGGGACCCTCCTTGAGATCCTCCACACTGACATCACCTACTAAGTGCTAGAGGTTAGGACCAATATGTGGAACTTCAAGTTGAGAAAAGTGGAGTTTAGATTTTTTAATGGTGAGGGCTCATTTTCTTATTTTCTAGGAATAGTTAATACGAAAGTCCTATGGCTAGACTCTATGCTACTAAAGAGGGAAAATTAAACTTCAACCAAAAGTGATGTCAACAGTAAAGTATAAGGTCACTTAGGTTCAATTTAGGTAAAACCTAAGCTATGGACTAATTTTGGATAGATTTAGGTAGAACCTAAGGCATGGAATGTTTTAGGTCTAATTTTGGTAGTGCCTAAGGTATAAGGTCACTTAGGTTCAATTTAGGTAGAACCTAAGGTATGGCTTGTCTTAGGTTCAATTTAGGTAGAACATAAAGTATGAAATGGTTTAGGTCCAATTTAGGTAGAACCTAACATATGGATTAACTTATGTTCAATTTGGGTTAAACCTAAGGTTTAGGTTAACTTTAGGTTAAATTTGGGTTAAGCCAAAAGATTAGGTTGACTTAGGCTCAATTTGGGTTGAACATAAGGTTTATATTTAAATAGATTCAATTTAGATTGAACCTAAGGTTTAGGTTGACTTAAGTTCAATTTAGGTTGAACCTAAGGTTTAGGTTGCAATAAGTTCAATTTGGGTTGAACATAAGGTTTATGTTTACTTAAGTTCAATTTAGGTTGAACTTAAGGTTTAGGTTGACTTAGATTCAATTTGGGTTGAATCTAAGATTTAGGTTTTAAGATAGATAAAGCCTAATTTAGGTAAGACTTAATATATAATTAAGTTAAATTTAGGTTAGACATAATGCATGATTATGTATAGTTTAGGTAGGACTTAATTAGGGTTTAACGTTAATTATGTTTAATGTAAGTAAGGCTTAATTAGATTAATTTGGTCTAATTAGGGTTAGACCTAATTGGGAGTAAGATTCATTAAGCCAAATATAATAAATGCTTAATTAGATTAATTAGGTCTACTTAGAGTTAGACCGCTTAGATGTCACTTAAGCCTAACGTAGTTAAAGCGTGAGAAGGTTAATTAGGTCTAATTAGGGGTTAGACTGAGTTTTGAATTGATTTAGTTTCATTTTGATTGAACATGAAGGGGTGTTGATTTTGACTTGGGTTCTTGTTGGTTGAACCCAACAGTTAAGAATTTGATTTGGGTTCATTTGATTTGAACCCAAAAGTTTTGATTTTGACCGGGTTCATGTGAACTGAACCCAAGTGTTGAGGATATGTTTTGGGTTCAATTAGGATATGTTTTGGGTTCAATTGACTTGGGTTCATATGGGTTGAACCCAAGAGTTTAGGGTTGTGACTAAGCCCAATTTTAGTTAAGGCTTAAGTTTACCTTAGGTCTATTTAAGAATTAAACCTAAGGATAAGGATTGAATTAATCCTTACAGTCATTTAAGGCAAGTGATCAAGTCTAGGGAGGATTTAGAGTTATAAATGTAAATTTTAAAATTCATAATTTTACCCTAAATGGCTAAATTGTCATTTTAAATTTTGTTAAAGTCTAGAAGTTCTCATTTTAGAGCTGAGTTAAATACCCTAAATTTTCTAACCAATTTCCAATTTAATTTCCATTTTCTGATTTTTAATAAATATTTTTGAAAATAATTATAAAATTTGGTGGAAATTGATAGATTTTATTTTGGGGATTTTTCCAGCCTTAGAAAAATTAGGGAATATATCCAAGGATGAGAGGATCAATCCCTGAACATTTTGTGATTTTTGGATTTATAATTAATTTTAAATTAATTAATTACTCTTTAGAGTAATTTATTAATTAAAAATTAAATATAATTTATTAATTTGAAATTTAATTTTTATAATTTTCTTTTTGTCTTCCTTAATCCATAGGTATTTTTGTCATATTTTTATGATTTGACCATGTCAAGTTATGGTTTTTTAAGGTTTTAGGTATTTTCTGGAATTAATAAAACAGAAAAATAAGAATTTTCTATTTAATCCATGTGGCGCCATGCAAACGTAGGAGTTTTTGAAACTCCACTTGGTATCAGCTAATTCACGGGGCTTTACACGCGATCTACCACGTGGCCTGCGGTTTCATCTGTTTTACATGGACAAATCCACGATTCGACTTAAGTACAACTGTTCATTTCCGATACATAGAAATGGACGACATCCGATCATCGTTTCTAGAGGATGTTAACCCGAGAACCATTTATACTTAAACCCTAAGATCTCGCTCAAAACTTAATGGATTTTGATGAAATTCATTTCAAAAGCTTCATCTTAGCAAAAGGAACACATCCATATGGTCATGTGGCAATGCTGTAATATTTTTCTTCACGATGTCTCAAACCCTATTAAGAAATTAGGGTTAGAGGCTTATAACTAATCTGGGTGGTGAGGCCTCAATCGCGCTTGACAAGAATGATCGTCAGGTCAGCCTTAGCTTAATTTAGAGTGGAATTGGGTTGGGATATACTCTTGCTAAAATGGGATCACTTCTTCAACTCGGAGTAGGTTAGAGTTTTGTGGGGATGACCAATTTGGATTGGAAACTTCCTCGTGAGGCTAAGGGAAGCTTTAGAAATGATTAAATTTGAGTTTCATAGAGTTTTAAGTCAACCTAAAATTGTTCATTGTTTTGGGGTGGGAAATTTTAGTTTCTTGGTGAATTTCAGAGGCTGAAACTATAGGTGATTAGTTGCTTAGGAGATGGGAATTATCATTTCTATTGAAGGTCATAAGTTTTGAGGACTGTATCTAGGGTTTTCCTTTGTGTGAGCTCTCGGGTATGGCTTTTTATAGCCATGAGGAAGCCATGGATAAGTTTTAGTTCAATTGGAGGAGGACGGAGGTAGCTCAAGATGGTTTTGAACATAAACTTCTGGCTGCGGATGGCCATGTTTACATGTTTGAGCTTCCCTAAGGTGTGCTCATGATGAGCTTCAATTATGGCAAAAATGGTTGATAGGTAATGTCCTCTTCCCATTAGAATGATGATGAGGTGGATAAGGACCCCAAAGATGAGTTGGCTTTAACATTCCATTGTGATCCAATGAGAGTGAGTGGATGTCATGTGAGTTGCCAAGTATCTCTTCCTCATGATTATTTCTAAAAAGTCAAAAATTGTGGCTTTAAGTGTTTTAATGGATCTTCAAGGGGCTTGTGTCATAAAGAATTTTATACGTCATGGGTGACCTGAAAATGACACCATGAATGTCTTTGGGCTTGGGCTTCCATAGGAAATTTTGGGCTTCCATGGGTAGGCTTAGATTTCATCCATAGGTTTGGGTTTCACATGTAGGTTTTGGTTATGATTTTAGGACTTAAATTCTAGGATTACTAAGTCCTAGTTTCACTCTTTTAATTAATTAAATAATTAATTAAGATAATGGAAAATTTGACTAAAAGATCATGAATTACAAAAAATGGTGTAGAGTTTACCAATTGGGTACCATGGTTGACCAAATGGTCCATCTGGTGACCATTGACTTTAAGGCTAACCAAATAGTCAATGTGGTGACCATTGGGTCCAAGGTTGACCGTTTTTACCAAGTTTTACCAATTGGGTCATAGAGTTGACCAAATGGTCAATGTGGTGACCATTGAGTCCAGGGTTGACCAAGTGGTCAAGGTGGTGACCATTGGGTCAAGTTATGTTTGCCTAAGGTGACACTCAATTTTGAGGTCATAATAGAGCATACTAGGCTTTAGCACAATTTTAGAGTTTAGGGGATCTCTGAAAATTTCAAGGTGTCAATGTTAGTAGACTTCTTTCGTAAGATGGATTAGGAATTTTATTTTGAATGGACACTCACAAAAGTGAGGTCAACAAATTATGTGCCAACAAGGAACATATGTCTAACTTCTCTCTTTTGAGTGTACAGTTAAGTTTAGTATTCTATTAGTTTTATGCAACTATCTCTCACGTAAAAACTTTTAATAGAAACATATCATTAAATTATATTTTCTTAAAAGTTTCATTGTTGCCTAAACTATTTTACTAGCCAACCAGTCAATATGAGTACACTCAAGTTGCAAGATCACTGCTCTCTCGAGTCTTAGTTTCACTTACAACAATTTTTAAGTTAACTTACTGCCACTTAACTTATGTCAATGAAGCAAAAAAGATATTACTCATCACATGGAAATAAGAATAATTTTATCATGGAACAAATTTTCCTACCCATGTCACAACTTCATATTAAAAGAAAATAATAAAAAAAAAAACTAATTATGAAGCATGGATGAAACACAACAGAAAACTTTGTTTAAATCAAAGAAATTCTATTAGAAAGTGTTTATAATAATTATAATATAATGAAGAACACAATACTTTAGTTTTTTTTCCATTTGAAAAAAAAAATGAAAAATATCTCCACCAAAGTCTCTTGCCGATCTATGCGGTGCTCATACTTCCTTACTCATATCTCTTAAAATCCCTCACCAGTCCCTCAAGAAAATGGAGAAATCTACATCTCCATAGACTCACCCCAAACTATATTTCAATCTTACTAAAAACTCCTCCTAAAGACACATGCTAATTCTTCCTAGTTACTTGTCATGAGAGGCGCCAAACCCACTATTTAAATAGAAGCCAAACACCTATTTTTTCCAAAAGTCACACCGGTTTACTGTAAAAGACACATCTCTTCATCCAATAGCCTTTTCAAGTGTCTAGATTTATTTAACCACTCTATGGGGCGTGCAAGCCATCCAGAAGGTTCCAGCTCATCCCAAAATGGCCCGAAATCACCCAAAAAGCCATCCAAAAATTGTCTCGGATGCTATGGCGCCAGAATCAGTGCAATAATGCTTATTTATAGTTGTGTTCGGCGCTATAGCGCCAGAATTTGACGTTATAGCGCCACCTTGCGGGCAGCACACCTGTTTTGCTACATTTTTGCTCAGTTTCGCCTCATTTTAGCTCCGGTTTGCTTGTAGTGTTATACCTACAAGATAAACATGAAAATAAGCTTTCTTTAAAGTGTATTTTCATTTAAAAATATGTGATAAATATAAAGAAGATTAAGCATAAAAAGACATATCAAAATGCGCCAAATTAAAATTTTATTTCTTGCTAAATTTGGCTCTAAATTGTACATTTTTTGCATCGTTTTCCCTAAAACTCCATTTCTTGTACCTAAAAGAAAAAAAAAACAATATACCTTCATTTAAAGTGTAATATCATTAAAAATATACATAAAATAAACATTACATGTATATTAAAAATATGTAATATTAAGATGTATTACATGCTCATTGGAGGACGTTAGCTAGTAAATATAGATATAAGGATTGAGGCATTAATCTTATATGTAGTTAGATTCTCCAACGTTATGGAAAATATCTTAAAAGAAGAATAAGCATAAATTTTTAATTCTCTTGAGCACATGGACATAATTAAATATAATAAAATAAATGAAAAAAATCTTAACTAACGCAAATAAAATACAATAAAAATTTGTATTATTGAAAAAAAATTGCTAAATACTACCCTAAACAAATCATTAATCTATATATGTGTCTATCATGCAGCTAGTGTGAGTGGGATTGATTTGGGAGAGAAGTTTACTAATCTAATCTATATAATCTCACTGGCACAAATTTTTACCACGAATGTGTAATTATTATGGAATATCTCAACTTAATATAATATTTTAATATAATTTAAGATTTTGAGAATATAATAATAATAATAATAATAATAATAATAATAATAATAATAATAATAATAATAATTATTATTATTATTATTATTATTATTATAATTATTATTATTATTATTATTATTATTATTATAAAAATTAGCTTTTAATGCAATTAGTTTTAGATGGTTATCAAATGGATGTTAAATGGATGAGTAAAGAGGTAGCTCAACCAACCACTCAGTGCACCAAGATTAGAATTTGGGGTCTGTTTTGGGTGAAGGTCGAAGTATTTGAAAAGGTCCGAACAGTCAAACATTCAAAGAGAGTAGATGAGAATGAGTTACCAAAATAAGAAAAATTCTTATTTTGAAATCTACCAAGGAATAATGAGAAAATGTTGAGTTCAATAGGAATAAAATCTCATCTAGTTGAGCTTTACTGGCTAAAACATTAGGGTTTAACTCCCTAGGACAATTGAACTGAATAGAATGCAAAACTTTCCACTCATTAAACTTATCACTAACTTTTCCTTGGGCTTGCTTAATTCAATGTTACACACGAAATACCTTCAATCAAAATTATGCAAACTCATCATCATAAAATTTAATTTTAGAAAGTCAAACTAAACTTTTTATATTTCTTCGATATGATTTGATTTTATAAATCATTACTTTCTAAATCATTATCTAGTGACATAATAGCTTATTTTTAAAATTATAAGATATTTTCTCTATTTTTTTTTTGTAATATTCATGTTGATTTCTTTTCTTTTTTGAAATTATTTATGTCAACTTCAATAGCACGAGCTATTTTCTTCACACTAGATATTGTTGTGAGAACATTGATAATAATTCGTTATATTGACATCAATAATCCAAGAGGTGTCATAGTAGATAGTAATGTCTAGCATTATTTAACCACTACTGATGGCCTAAGTATTTTTAGTTTAAGCAAGCTGGCTAGGTATGCACAATATATCCATGTTCTTATCATAATCATGAGAAAGGAAAGTTCTATGTCATATGTTGATAACTTTAAAAGCTTGTTCCATGATTAATACAATAACTCTATTCATATCGAAAAAAATTCAAATTATATTATTTGCCATTAAAATTATAATGTATGAAAAGAATATCTTAAACTTCTATCAATTCATGAAATACTCAAGAATATGCAATAAACTTCAACATACATAATGGCTAACAATTTGACATGTACAAATATTTTTAAGGTGAAAATGATGTTATTTTTAGAAGCCCAAAATGTGATATTATATAGAGCACATATCACTTGACAGCCTTCACCATAAATTCGTCCTTGAGTGAAATCAAATTCTCTCTAACCTTAGTCAATTTTATAGACTAAGTTCAACAATGACCAATTTCAAGTAAAAGAAACATTTAAACGTTAAAAATATTTCAATACTTTTTGTCTTCTTATTTTCATGCATCAGAGGGCAAACCAAATCAAACCAAAGGTAGACCTCTAGCCCACTTTCATTCCCTCTTAATTGTTTATTATACATTTATTTGAAATGGCATAAGAGGCTCCAACTATCATCCTTACCATGATTAACATTAGATATTTAAGCTGTGGTGCTTAAAATGCATTATTTGTGACAATAACAAGAAAAGTGATAGATTTTCAAAATATTTTTACTGCTAGTGGAACCAATTCAAGCTTCTCTTTTCTTGGTGTTGTTATTCCTGCCGCCTCTTGCATATCTAAGCTCTCATAAGAGATGCCACTAGGGAGTGTCCAATTGAAGCGATGCAAAAGATTTGCCAAAGAAATCTCAATAAGAGCGACTGCAAACTGCATTCCAGGGCAAATTCTGCGACCAGAACCAAATGGAATGTAGTGAAAATCATNAGACTGCAAACTGCATTCCAGGGCAAATTCTGCGACCAGAACCAAATGGAATGTAGTGAAAATCATTACCTTTATAGTCCACATCACTGCTCAAGAATCTCTCTGGTTTAAAATCTTGTGCTTCTTTCCAATAAACTTCATCTCTTCCAATAGCCCATGCATTGATAACGACTCTGGTCTCCTTAGAAATGTGATATCCTTGAATTTGGCAATCGTGCAATGACTCATGAGGGAGAAGTAATGGAGCAGATGGATGCAGACGAAGAACTTCCTTTATGACAGCCCTCATGTAGTTCAGTTTATCCAAGAGTTCCTCCCCGACTATTTCCTTTCCATGTGCTATTTCTCTCACTTCATTCTGCACCTTTGCCATGACATCTGGGTTTCGAATGAGTTCAGCCATGCTCCACTCAAGAACGGCAAAGGACGTGTCTGTTCCTGCAGCAATCATATCCTTTTGAAGTACAAAGTGATGTTAGGTCTTCATTTTGTCATAAGATACAAGTTTTACATTTTATATTGAGTACTTTATATATAAAATCTATCTGGATTCTGTAAAAAAAAAATTATTAGATAAACAAAAAAAAGGTGACAACCTTTGTCAAATGAAAAATAAGTATGCATTAAATTCCAGTTTCTTAATCGTTAGCAGTTCTTGCATTAAAAAAATCGAAGTGAAAAAATAAATACCATTAAAATTGCCTTAATCTGTTCATTTGTGAGAACAAACTCCAATCCTGAATTTTTTTGCAGCTGAAGCATCACATCAATGAAATCTGCACTGCTTGTGCTCTGCCCTTCATTCAACCGACGAATATGATCTTGAATAAGGTCCCCAAGAAGAGCATCCCATTTCTCAGAATGTCGTCTAAGCCGGCCTTCCAATCCAAACAGCACATCAAGCCATCTCAACCTGGGGAAGTAGTCCTCGAGGGACGCTTCTTGAAAGAAAGCAACGTTCTTACGAATAAGCTCGCAAAGAAGCTTCCGCTTCTCTAAACTTACCGATGATCCGAAAAGAGATTTGCATAGGACGTCGCATGTCAAAGAATTCAGGATCTCAGACATGCATACAACCCCATTATTGGTTGAAGCTTTGCGTGAAATTCCCTCGATCATTAATGACACCTCTTCCATACGGACTAGACTAAAGGACTTTATCATTTTTAGGCTCAGGAGGTTGGTGACACATAACTTACGGATCTGTCTCCAATATTCTCCATAAGGGGCGAAGGCCATATCGTTATTGTTGTACAGCAAAATCCTTGAAGCCTTAAGTGAAGGCCGGCTTGCAAATACGAGATCATGAGTTCTCAAGATCTCTTGAGCAGAAGAAGGTGATGAGACTACAAGAGTGGGTATGCTGCCTAGATGGAGAAGCATGAGGGGTCCATACTTCTTTGAAAGCTCGAAAAGAGAACGATGGGGTAACAGGCCCAGTTGATGGAGATTACCGATAAAAGGAAGCTTACTCGGTGATAGAGGATGAGGTGTCTTCTTTGAGATTGATCTCCGTTTACTTTGTTCTAAAAGCAGGAAGAACAGAGGAATCAAGAAAAGTGCTGCAAGCAGCATCGGATCCATTGGGAGCTTGTCTAGTACTAGAGGAGGACAGAAATATTATGAAAAAATTATAAAAGCAATTAATATTATGAAAAAGTTACTTATAAATATTATGAAAAAAATTAATCATTGCAGCGAGGGGCAAATGGAGAAGCAAACGACATGAATAATGCTATGGTGGAGGCGTTTTCTTCAACCAATGTATGCTTTCGCCGAACTTTCCCCGTAAAATTCGGCCAATAAGGCTCCTTCTCTCCTATGATAAAGGCCAAAATCTTAACATGATATTTTCTAAAAATTAATTATTTTAAAATGATATTAAAAAATAATTTAAAAATTTAATAGTCATCACAATTTTATCACATCATCAGCAATGTTATCACTGTAAGAAAAATTTTTTTTTTTACTTTAAATTTGTGAAGTCACTCGAGTTTTAAAATTATACAAAAACAAAACTAAAAAACATTAATGACGTGAAAATTGGATTTAAAAAATGAGGAATATGGTACGACAAATTTTATGTTAATTAATAGTAGATTTTCACAAACACACCAGAAAAAATTTCATAAATAACAAGTCAACCATTCAAATCATAAATATTTCAAATAAGCCACTTTAAATTTACTAGTCATTTCTGCCACAAAGCACCCCATTCCATTCGCCTTAAGAGGAGTCCAGGCAAGGCGAAGGCTTGGGGTGGTCCTAAAAGAGAAGTTGGCTCGGAAGAGTTATTCAAAAATTTATTCCATACAAATGTGAGATCTCCACTGTCGATAACCGCAAAATTATATTTTGAAGGGCCCCCCTTTCAACTTCTTTTTTAATTTTAATTGCAGTGATTGACGGTGAGATTAGACACCCCATACATATCTGCATGTGATGTCTGTACGGAATAATTTCTCGAGTTATGGAGCATGTGTTCTTCCTTCGTCAGGTCGACAACATATGTCCTCAATTTGGCCATAAATAATTACGTCCGTCCTCCAGACGCTGAACTGCGTCCGGGAGACGACTGTGATACCTCCACTGTATTACGACCCTCGCTTTGATGCAGCTCAGCGTCCAAATAGACGTAATTATCTCTCCAATTTGGCACCACAGTCTTATTGAAATTTTCGAGCAACAAGAAACCTTCTGAAATATCTAAGCTTTGAATGATTAATTTATTACATACAAAGTTTTTTATGATGTGCGGGCTAAACTTCAAATTAAGCTTTTGAGGTTGTTTATGTCACATCTTTGATTTACACATTGTTGTCACACTTATATTCTACTAAAATTATTTGGCTATTTTTTCATGAAAATAATTTTATGAAAATGGATTTTTAAAACCAAACCAACTTTATTTTGATAATTATAAGGAAGTCATTGTCTAACTTTTTGCATCTCTTTTCTTTTTTGGAGAAGTTTACAATGTTTGCAACACCAACTTTCAAAAACTTTGTTTTGTTTTCTATAATAATTTGGTAGTTATTGATTGTTAGTAAGGTTATAAGTGCAAATATATAATTTCATATAACATTATGAGTGCTTGATGGCGTTATTGGTTGGTCTCATTTATGTCACATTATTATTGCAATTGTCATACTCTACTTTGAATCATAGAAGACTTCCAGAGAACATTTTTTAATCAGCTTTTATAACACCTTTTTGGGAAAATTTACATATATACCTCAAAATTTTTCTGTATTTAAATGTATAGACTTAAAGATTTATATTTACACTTATAATGTCTTGATGTGATATTCAAGATTTTAGTGGTATGGGGGTATAAACGAGCCAAACAAGAGCGAATTTGGGCACAGCTTGTGTTTAGCTTGTCAAAACATACCACTAATGGTGTTTAATTCGTTTATATTTCGAGCACAAAAACTTATTCATGTTGGGTTTGTTTGCTTACCGAGTCGAACACAAGCTTGTCACGAACAAAGAGTCTTTGACAACCCTACGCACACATGCAACAGTATGGGGTGTAAACGAGCCCAAACTCGACTTACTAAAAATATCATTGTTGGTGTTCTATTTGTTTATATATGAAGCTCAAAATATTTGTTCTGCTTTAGCTCGTTTGCTTATCAAGCCGAGCATGAGCTGTTCACGAGCAATGAGCCATTTTGATAACCTTAATCACATAGTCATAAAATGTAAATGATTGGGTGAGATTTAAATCTTATTAATTATATTAAAATATTCATTTAAATAAAATTTAATATATTTTATTATTCTAACTTTAGTTAGTAATTTTATTGATTAAACATGATTTAGACATATATATATATATATATATATATATATATATATATATATATATATATATATATATA
>JXCR01147096.1:7910-23461 GCA_002079205.1 Phalaenopsis hybrid cultivar
GTCTCTTGTGCACTTCTCATCAGTAGCGATGATCCAACCACTTTTCAAGGAGCTATCACTAGCCAGGAGAAAGAAAAATGGATGGGTGCAATGGTTGAGGAGATGGAGTCTTTGCAGAAAAATCACACTTGGGAGCTAGTTCAACTCCCAGAGGGAAAGAAGGCTATTGGGTGCAAATGGGTCTACAAAAGGAAACCAGCAGTATCAGAAAAAGAAGGGGAAAAGTTCAAGGCTCGACTGGTTGCAAAAGGATTTTCACAGCAGAAGGGGATAGATTATGATGAAATTTTTTCTCCTATTGTCAGACATACTTCAATCAGGGCAGTGCTTGCATTAGTAGCTATTTGAGATTTGCATTTGGAGCAGATGGATGTTAAAACTGCTTTCTTGCATGTATTTGGGATTTGCATTTGGAGCAGATGGATGTTAAAACTGCTTTCTTGCATGGTGATTTGGAGGAGCAGTTTACATAGTGCAGCCAAAGGGTTCACTCACCTGGACAAGAGCATTTGGTTTGTAGGTTAAAGAAATCGTTGTATGGGTTGAAATAGTCTCCAAGACAATGGTACAAGTGGTTTGACTCCTACATGATGCAGATTGGTACAGACGATGTGAGTATGATTGTTGTGTTTATGTGAAGAGCCTTGATGATGATTCTATTATTTTTCTGTAATTTTATGTTGATGATATACTGATTGCTGCAAAGAATATGAATGATGTCTGTGGTTTGAAAGCTTTATTGAGCCAGGAATTTGACAT
The DNA here is from genome assembly GCA_002079205.1 of Phalaenopsis hybrid cultivar. Classification (NCBI taxonomy): domain Eukaryota; kingdom Viridiplantae; phylum Streptophyta; class Magnoliopsida; order Asparagales; family Orchidaceae; genus Phalaenopsis; species Phalaenopsis hybrid cultivar. The sequence goes on from JXCR01147096.1 coordinate 8,670, forward strand.
GAAAGACTTGGGTCCTACGAAGAAGATTCTTGGAATGGAGATTCATCGAGACAGAGGCTCAAGACGATTATGTTTATCTCAACGAGGCTATGTTGAGAAAGTGCTGGAAAGGTTTGAGATGAGCAATGCAAAGCCTGTGAGCACTCCTTTGGCAAATCATTTTAAGCTTTCTTCAGAACAGTGTCCTAAGACAGATACAGAAATGGAAGACATGGCTAAGGTTCCATATGCCAGTGCAGTTGGCTGCTTGATGTATGCTATGGTATGTACTCGTCCTGATTTGGCTCATGCTGTTAGTCAAGTCTGCAAATACATGGCTAAACCTGGAAGGCGACATTGGGAAGCAGTCAAGTGGATTTTCAGGTATCTGAAGGGTACTGTAGGACATGGAATTATTTTTGGCAGTCAGAAGAATGATCCTTCAGTTGTGGGGTATGTTGATTCAGACTATGCAGGTGATTTGGATGGCAGAAGGTCTACAACTGGGTATGTGTTTACTCTTGGTGGAGGGCCTATATGTTGGAAATCAACAATTCAGTCTATTGTGGCATTATCTACAACTGAAGCAGAGTATATGGCAGTAGCTGAAGCTGCTAAAGAAGCCTTATGGCTTACTGGGCTAGTAAAGGAACTGGGCATTGAGCAAGGTGGAGTTCAGTTGCATTGTGACAGTCAGAGTGCTATTTATCTGGCTAAGAACCAGGTGTACCATGCGAGAACCAAGCACATTGATGTCAGGTATCACAAGATCAGAGAGTTGATTGCTTCTGGGGAGATACTGTTGCAGAAGGTTCATACTGATGAGAATGCAGCTGATATGTTGACCAAGCCAGTTACTATCAACAAGTTCTTGCATTGCTTGGACTTGTTGAATGTTTGCAGTTGCTAGAGAAGCATGGTGGCCCAACCCACAGTGGTGCAGGTGTAACTCCCAGGTATTTTTCTCCTAAGGGGCTGGATATTCGCCAAGGTGGAGATTTGTTATGGTATGGCTCATATACCATATCGGGACAGACGCTGGATCGAAGTGGAGGGGAAGAATCTGTCCAAATTGGGAAGTTACGTGGGTTGGGGTGCGGGGGCAAAGCCCCGTGGTATGATACAGGGGTAATGTTGTAATTACATATTGTGCCTAGGTTTACTCCTGAGGTTATAAATAGGTCTGTTAGTAACCCTATGAGGTATCCCTCTATTTTGTAAACCCTTTTCTGAATATTGAAAGGAACTAGCCGCTCTGCTCCCGAGGACGTAGGCATCTTTGCCGAACCTCGTTAAATATTTGTGTTCTTCTGGATTTGTGTCGATTATTGTTTTTCTTCGCCCTAATTTTCTCAACACTTCACATCTCCAAATACCTCACCATCGTGCCATAAAATACTAAATTTTCAAGGGAATAAATCAAAGATTTCTATCTTCTTATAGAAAGACAACCTATAACAATTATATTTTTATCAAAACAAATACATAAATGAGAAAATTTCGATCTAATTTTTTTTTTTAAACAAGAAGAGTTTTATTAACTTGCAAACTAAAACTTGTGATTCACTCCAATATGTTTAAGGTCAACGAATCTCTTATGATTTTGTTACATTAATAACTTTAACACACACACACACACACACACACACACACACACACACACACACACACACATAATATTGTTCAAGCTTAAGAAAAAAATCTAAAGACCATAAAATGCCTTAGGAGAGGTTTAGATGTAAAAGTTCTTTTTACCCCATCGTCATATGAAAATTTTCTTAACTTGTAATTTACTTTATTTTGCATCTATGTTTTAAGTTTTACTCGTCCACATTTACTGCAAATGCACTCACAACTCAATCTTCTCTTTTCTAAAATCACATAATTGCACTAATTTTTTTTTCTAGTTATTCTAAAGCATATTTACAACAATAAACATCATATCTCTCCTTCTACTTAAACCCACAAAATACCATTAGAAATTGATAATTTTTACTCAATCACAAGATAAAACTGATCTAGTAGGAAATAGCCTAACCTCAGGAATGGAGGTAAAAGAGGCCGCCCTTACATCACTTATAACCCACTAACATCTTTGATTAGTTATTTGAGATTACTTTTTTTCTTAGTTGCATATGATAAATAAATTCCATAAGCTACATTTAAGATAAAATTAATTGGGCATTCTAAGATGCATTAAACCAACACCTTGGTCAAAGAATGGTGATTATGAATCATAACTCATACTTGAATTAAAATAAAGGTGATGTTGAAAATTAATTACTTTAATAGACATCACAATAAAACAGTTCATGGGTAATTATTAGCTTTAAATTAAGTTTGTCTTCTAATAATTTAATATTTGAATACTTCCAAATAACTAATTATTAGGATTAATTGAATTATTAACAATTAGCAATTGTCCAATACATTTGTTATTGTATTTAATGTTGACTTTAGTAAAAAGAGTTGAGTTATTTGATACAAAACTTTCCTTACAATGTGTTATTAGAAGATCAAAATACATTTATCTATTTTAAGATCAAAAGATCTAACTCCGATCAAAAGAAATACTTTCTCACATCTTTCTTAGGTCTTTAATCATCTTAAAAACATATATAATAATTAATAAAATTGTGCCATAATTAAAATAAATTATACACCATCCCACAAGTTTAATGCTATGCTACCATTCATTAATTTTCTAATATTATAAAAAAAAATTTGAGAAAAAGAAAGAAAAAAAATCTAAATTCAAAATAAAGATTAATTTTTAGTTTAAATTTTTATATAACTTTTAAAAAAAATCTAACTTTTAATAAAATTATTTCTTTCTTTAAAAAAACATAATTTTTTTAACAAAATTGATCANCGTGTTATTAGAAGATCAAAATACATTTATCTATTTTAAGATCAAAAGATCTAACTCCGACCAAAAGAAATACTTTCTCACATCTTTCTTAGGTCNTGTGTTATTAGAAGATCAAAATACATTTATCTATTTTAAGATCAAAAGATCTAACTCCGATCAAAAGAAATACTTTCTCACATCTTTCTTAGGTCTTTAATCATCTTAAAAACATATATAATAATTAATAAAATTGTGCCATAATTAAAATAAATTATACACCATCCCACAAGTTTAATGCTATGCTACCATTCATTAATTTTCTAATATTATAAAAAAAAATTTGAGAAAAAGAAAGAAAAAAAATCTAAATTCAAAATAAAGATTAATTTTTAGTTTAAATTTTTATATAACTTTTAAAAAAAATCTAACTTTTAATAAAATTATTTCTTTCTTTAAAAAAACATAATTTTTTTAACAAAATTGATCAGAAATAAAATCGAGATAATTATAATAATTTCACACGATACCACGTCTCAGGATTGGCGTTTTTCGCTGCGTGTGCTCAGCCGAATCGCCGTGCGAAATAATNGTAATATAATTGTGCCATAATTAAAATAAATTATACACCATCCCACAAGTTTATTGCTATGCTACCATTCATTAATTTTCTAATATTATAAAAAAAAATTTGAGAAAAAGAAAGAAAAAAAATCTAAATTCAAAATAAAGATTAATTTTTAGTTTAAATTTTTATATAACTTTTAAAAAAAAATCTAACTTTTAATAAAATTATTTCTTTCTTTAAAAAAACATAATTTTTTTAACAAAATTGATCAGAAATAAAATCGAGATAATTATAATAATTTCACACGATACCACGTCTCAGGATTGGCGTTTTTCGCTGCGTGTGCTCAGCCGAATCGCCGTGCGAAATAATGGGTGGGTACGAAGGCCGCCATTGTTTCTAGCAGCTTCAAAAAGCTTTCTTCGATCTGATTCCGAGTTATAATCCTCTTTGAATCCTGTCTTCCACCTTCGCCAATCGCCGCCGATCGATCTAACCTGCTGCCGGGTCTTCATGAAAGCTTTGCGGCTGCGGGTTGAGAGTTAGGTGGGTTTAGAAGTAGGATATACCTTTTTCTCTTCTTGGAACTTTGTCGATAAGTTCGCGGGAGAAGCGAAGAAATGAGGAGGAATTTGAAGAGAGGAAGAAGTATCGGCGGTGGCGTCGTCGATGTTTTGGACCGTGAAGCCGGGAATTTATGTCCGAGAAGCTTTGCTAGGCTTTTTGGGGCTTCTGAGGTTTGATTCCCAGAGTTTTTATCTGCTTGATTAGTTTTTTATTTAGATTTTACGATCGATTATGAAGATGACTCCATAATTCTATGCTCTCCGAGAAATCTTGATTCCAAACCACGGCGCTTTGTAATTTTTGTAATTTCCTTCCGGTTTGTAATCGGTTTGGGGATCTAATTGCTCCACCTCCCGAAATTTTGCTCATGTTGTACCATAATTTGCCTTTAGATGGTTGTGGACGGGGCCTTTCATATGATTTNTCGGTTTGTAATCGGTTTGGGGATCTAATTGCTCCACCTCCCGAAATTTTGCTCGTGTTGTACCATAATTTGCCTTTAGATGGTTGTGGACGGGGCCTTTCATATGATTTATTTTATTTTATTTTTAATGTTTTTTCTCGTGCTGTGGGTGCTTCTGATCGATACAGAAGCGAAAGTTTTCTTCATTGGCTTTGGCGGTTCATAACTCCGCACATTTATCATTTATACCTGTTGTTTGAATCAATTACTTTATGTTAAAACATTGCATATTGTAATTTATGTCAATGACATTTGTTTTTATTCTTCCTAGTATGCACGTATTGGGAATTGGTTCCAGATTTATTGGACCTTTCATCTCCTTTTCATGCACCTGAAGTCCCAATCCGAGCTTTTTCCTGCCTGTATTTATGAATGTTGGTGTGTGAACTAGCATATGGATACGTACGCATTTAATTATTTTTTTTTATTTTTTTTTTTAATTGAGCCACGGCTCTAGTACCGCCCAAAAGCCCCAATCCACACTTATCTATCCATAGTCCAATTGTCTGCAATGATAGATAAACAACAACTACAACAACAACAAAGCCTTAGTCCCACTACGTGGGGTTGTCTACATGAATGCTTTTTCTGCATTGCATCCTATTTGGTGTCATATTTTCATTTAGTTTAAATAAATTAAGATCATTTTTTATACAATAAGCCCAAGACTNAGCCTTAGTCCCACTACGTGGGATTGTCTACATGAATCTTTTTTCTGCATTGTGTCCTATTTGGTGTCATATTTTCATTTAGTTTAAATAAATTAAGATCATTTTTTATACAATAAGCCCAAGACTTCCTAGGTCTACCTTTGTCCTTCTTAAAGCCACTCATACACCCAATCATTCTCATCTCGGTAACACTTAACTTACCATTATGCTTCTCTTTTAAAGGCCAACATTCAGCACCATAGAGCATTGCAGGTCGCACCACCATCTTATAAAATTTTCCTTTCAGTCAAACTGTGATTTTTTTTTTCTGTCATTAAAATTCAAAATACATGATGTCAATAAATATTTTTAACACATTATAATCTTTTCTTATTAACCTTTCGTTTGTGGATAAAATGCTATATCTTATTTAACCCGGTGCTCAAACTTTCATAAACACTTCTTCACTCTCTAGAAATAAATCTGAAAATTTTATCTATNCAAAGCCTTAGTCCCACTACGTGGGGTTGTCTACATGAATCCTTTTTCTGCATTGTGTCCTATTTGGTGTCATATTTTCATTTAGTTTAAATAAATTAAGATCATTTTTTATACAATAAGCCCAAGTCTTCCTAGGTCTATCTTTGTCCTTCTTAACATAAGTCGAATTTAAAACATCTGCTCTACTAATCAGATCATAAGGTGATCGACGTTTAATGTGACCAAATCATCTAAGATTGCTCTCTCTAATTTTGTCTGTCACTGGAGCTACACCAACCCTATCACGGATATATTCATTTCATATTTTGTCTCTAAATGCAAAGTCAATCATCCACCCAATCATTCTCATCTCGGTAACACTTAACTTACCATCATGCTTCTCTTTTAAAGGCCAACATTCAGATCATAAGATGGTCGATGTTTAATGTGACCAAATCATCTAAGACTACTATCTCAAATTTTGTCTGTCACTAATGCTACACCAACCCTATCACGGATATATTCATTTCATATTTTGTCTCTAAATGTAAAGCCACTCATACACCCANCCTTTGTCCTTCTTAACATAAGTCGAATCTAAAACATCTGCTCTACTAATCAGATCATAAGATGATCGACGTTTAATGTGACCAAATCATCTAAGGTTGCTCTCTCTAATTTTGTCTGTCACTGGAGCTACACCAACCCTATCACGGATATATTTATTTCATATTTTGTCTCTAAATGCAAAGTCAATCATCCACCCAATCATTCTCATCTCGGTAACACTTAACTTACCATCATGCTTCTCTTTTAAAGGCCAACAATCAGATCATAAGATGGTCGATGTTTAATGTGACCAAATCATCTAAGACTACTATCTCTAATTTTGTCTGTCACTGGAGCTACACCAACCCTATCACGGATATATTCATTTCATATTTTGTCTCTAAATGTAAAGCCACTCATACACCCAATCATTCTCATATCGGTAACACTTAACTTACCATTATGCTTCTCTTTTAAAGGCCAACATTCAGCACCATAGAGCATTGCAGGTCGCACCACCATCTTATAAAATTTTCCTTTCAGTCAAATTGTGATTTTTTTTCTGTCATTAAAATTCAAAATACATAATGTCAATAAATATTTTTAACACATTATAATCCTTTCTTATTAACCTTTCGTTTGTGGATAAAATGCTATATCAGATTTAACCCGGTGCTCAAACTTTCATAAACACTTCTTCACTCTCTAGAAATAAATCTGAAAATTTTATCTATATAATTACTTTTGATATGCTATGTATTTTGATAATTTTTTTCACATGTATTATTGCTATTTTTTAATGCAACCTGTCTACTTAATAGGCAAAAAGGGAGCGGTCTTAGTCAATCTATTAATTATCAGCTAAAAACAATCACTTCCTTGTTTAAATTTAGAAAACCCTATCATAAAATCCATTGTAATTTCTCCTCACTTTCACTATGACATTGGTAATAGCTGCAACTGTTCACTTGATCTCAAATATTCGACTTTTGAAAATCTGACAAATTTCAGACTTGCATGTAAATTTAGCATCCTTCCATATATTTCACCACTAAAACACTAATTTCAAATATTTATGAATCTTAATGCTTTCTGTATGAATGGTATCCTTACAGAGGAGCTGCTTACAAAATATATGGGTCAATTATACTAGATATCCATAGACATAGCTTATTCTAAATAACGCCTTGTTCAGTAATGATAATTTTTTTTTTTAATCTGATTCAACTTGCTCAATTAATTTTTGATATTCACTGTTAGTTTTTTGAGCTTCTTTATTTTTTCTCCTTTATAGTTTGCTTTACAGTCATTTGATATAATACTTTTTTTCTTTTTAATTGGTTCTTAGGTCTATATTGTATCAAATCATTTGCCTCTTCACCAAAAAATATTTTTTTAGACTATTTTAAATCAAATTTGAGAAGCTTAAGCATCTATAACTTCATTAACAAAAATTAACTTATAGCAATTACACTATAACTAATAATATTCACCTCAATAATTTTAGCTTTCAAATATCTCTCTACTATTTTTCATTCCACATATTTGTTTTTTTATTATTCAAACATGTAATAACTTATAGCTTTTGGCATTAACTTTTCCTTTTTTGTCCCTTTTCATAGAAACATGCTTTTTTATTTTTCTTCTCATAATTATTTTTATTATTTCTCTAGCCTTCTTGTTCAAAGTCCCCACTCTACATTCCATGAAGTAATCTACGCTTCCTTGTATGTGAAGTCAAGCCCTAATCACATTTTATTACAATTCGGATAAAGTTTTGCCTATTGTTTCTAATCGACATTATAACCAATCTTTGCTTACATTTGCACCACAAATGGGCCATATTGGAATGCATTACTTACAGGCAACATCTTAGCAAATCTCCTATGTTTCTTACTATCAGGCTTCGTCATAACTACACTTTAAAATACAATTTTTGAGGGAAATACCAGTAGTAATAGTGGATTGCTATTTAGTAAAGTATTGGTAAGGATTTTGTTACTATGATTAGTTTTTGTGCTCATCCCATTTGAGCTAGAAGAAAACTTGAAAATCCAATTAGTTTAATAAATAGATGAACTAATGTTATCCTTGCTTGATTAGGAGGGGATTTGGTGGTGTTAACATAAATGGATATGTAGATTTTAGAAGAGTGGGTTATGAGAAGTTCATTTGGATAAAAGCATTTGTCTTTGTAAAATAATGAGCAATTTTTTATGTGCTTTAAGAATAATATAAGAGCATTCGTGGAAATTATTTTCTTAATGGAAGAATCATCTTGATTAGTGTTATTCAGAGTATATGTTTGGAACAAAGCTAAGAGATCTGCTATCCATGTACATCACTTGCCTTTGAAGTGTAAAGTTTGTAGCAAAGCATGTGTCGCATTGCTTCGCCATGTTGTGTGGTAGCATTGTTTGTTCTACTTGTACTTAGAGCAAAATCTTGGTTTATATTTCATGGTTCGGTTCAGTATCTCTCACAATAACTCGCCATAGTTGTTTGCTTTTCCCTGCTATTTTCATGGTTATTGAGTGATTGGCCATTAGTTCTCAGCTCTCTTTTGCTGGGGCTGATCATTACGTGATGGTTTTCTCTTCAAGCCCATTCCCTCACTGGTTCGTATACACTTATTACTAGCTCTTATTGGTTCTTGTAGCTTCTAACTTATAAGGTTCTTCTTGGGAATTTTTTTCATTGCATCATTTTTCCACTCTCTCTCTCGCCTTAGTCCCTAGTTGGTCACTCGTACTCATAAATATATTCTTGATTTTGGATATTCTTACAACACTTCATTATTTATATTATTTATATCCTTAATTTTTTTTGCTTTAGAATAGCTTAAATGTCACAATTTTTTGCTTCTCTTCATTAGTCTTTGGTTCTTATCTTTCTTTTGCTGGGGCTAATTATTACTTGTTCTTCTCTTCACGCACACTCCTCTACTAGTTCTTTGTGGTGCTTGTAGCTTCTAATTTATAAGATTATTGTTGAGTATATTTTCAATGAATCATCTTTACACTCTCTCGTTTAATTCTCTAGTTGGTCATTTTAGTTCATAATTATATTCTTGATTTTCAAGTATTTTTACATTACTTCATTATTTATATATTTTATATACATACTATATGCATATATCACAAGCAAATAATTAAGGTTCTAGTTGGTAAAAGCGTCGCACCATTTTATGCTTTGGGCATTTAAGCGAAGGAGCTCTTGCTTGTTGCATTGCACATAGTACTTTGAAAGCACTAATCTTAGTGAAATGATGCTTGATTTCACATTTAGTATATGTAAAGCCCAAGAGGGCAAGTGATTTGTGCTTTCATAAGAGAAGATTCTTTTATGAATGAATACACTTAATAAAGCAAATTTTAATTATCTATTAACTATATGTTAATACCCAAAAGGGCAAGTGATGTTGAATTCAAACATGATAGGTAATGGTATACCTAAACAAGATGGATGATGATAATATTGGATACTGAGAGCATCAATATATCTCAATACATGCGGGAGGAAAAAATTATGATTTGAGAATTGAGAACTTAAAAGGATAATATCAAGGGTAAGTGATTCAGATGGATATCTGTATTCTCTGTTTTGTTTATTGGGCTACCTGTAAAATATAGGGGGCCAAGGCTAGGTTCACCTAAACTTGCTGTCCGGTTTAAGCTTGTTCAACATGTTGGTTATATTATCTTATACGTGAATAATTCAGACGGCTGCTCACAAAAATTTATGATCATTACTAGACGCTCTTATGTATTGTGGATTTCTTCACTCCTCAATATCAAGAGCTAACTAAATCATAATCTGCTGAGATTTTTTTTTATTATAGGCTTCTAGCAATTGGCTATCTTTTCAATACCCTACAGGAAATTCTTACCTGAACTGAACTTCATTGAACCATTTGTTTGCTCCATTTGTAACAAGCTCGGTGAACTTTCATTTTGTTACAAATTTAATACTCTTAAACAAACTATTACTATTAGTATTTATTCATAGTGAGGTCTATTTTATAGCGTTAGTGTTTTGGCATCCTATGACAAATTCCTGGAAACTTACGTTCATGCCATATTTTATTTAATTTTGATTCTCACATTCAGCGAGATTCAATGTTTTGGAAGTCATGTTTTCTTAATGATCGTGCTTATTGCAATGGAAGTTTCATTTGTTTGGTCTGCAAATCATGCGATTTAGCTATGTTATGAATGCAAACTCTTGTGCTTGTCATTTCTATACTCTAGTTGATCATTTATCCCTTTTTGTGAACTCCTTTGCTATAATTTAGGAAGTATATTTGCTTGGTTATCATGCTTATTATACAACTCTGCGTATCATGTCTATAGTATGTTTGCGCAATTATTTCTCTCATGAATTCTTCTTTTGTTGTATGAAGTAAGATGATAAAAGAGATTCATATTCTCATTTACATTTCACTTGTTTAAATTGCTATACATGTTAGTTATTATTTAATGGCAGGTTCAGTTCTAAGATTTGTTTTTTATAATGGGAATATACTATCTATCACCATTTTTGAATTTTTTGTGACGCTACATATACTATAGCACGTTACTACTATAGCCATTTAAGATTGCCCGTGCTCATCACCATTCTCTTTCGTGTCCTGTTCCAACACATGCTATCAATCATGCTTTCACTTATCACCATGTGCTCAGTGTTTTTGCAGAATTGTGCTTAGAAATTAAGTAACAATAGAGAAATCAATATCTCTAACCTTTTTGTTTGCTAAATTGACCCCAATGGTTTTTCTGTCAATAAAGTTTAACTAGAAGGGGAACATGTTATTTTTAAGTCCTATGAAACAGTTATATTATTCCGGCTAACCACCTGCATCTGAATAATAGCGGCTTGGTAGAAAAATTTTGTTAAAGCTTACATTTTGGTATAATTCAGAAATTAATGTTTAATACATAAGTTGGTTCATGCTAGAATGAACAATTCTAATCTTTTCAATCTATATAAATTTTTGGGCTCTTGGTGCTTTGCATTTTACACTCTAGAGGATAGTGTGGACATACTTATATTTTTTTTCGCTTTCGAATGATTTCCAAAAGCAATAAATATTTGCTAGGGGACATTGGCTTGATTTTATCTATTTTAGTAAGAACCATTCTCGCATCTGCTATNCACACTCTAGGGATAGTGTGGACATACTTATATTTTTTTCTCTTTCGAATAATTTCCAAAAACAATAAATATTTGCTAGGGGACATTGGCTTGATTTTATCTATTTTAGTAAGAACCATTCTCGCATCTGCTATTTAGCTTCTTATCTCTGATTTTTTTTCCCAGTTTTAATTTCAACATATAGGTAGATTTATCTAGTTTTTTTAAATCCACCAACAAATTTACCACATTTGCTACTAAAATCAACATATTTTAGTTGGCAAGCCACAAGCAATTTGGATAATATCCAACCTTTAACTCTTTGAGCTATCTAAAGTCCTTTTATATTCACTACTATGAGCTTGCCCAACTTTTATTCCTGCAGGACCTCNTGTTTTAATTTCAACATATAGGTAGATTTATCTTTTTTTAAATCCACCAACAAATTTACCACATTTGCTACTAAAATCAACATATTTTAGTTGGCAAGCCACAAGCAATTTGGATAATATCCAACCTTTAACTCTTTGAGCTATCTAAAGTCCTTTTATATTCACTACTATGAGCTTGCCCAACTTTTATTCCTGCAGGACCTCGTCCGCAGACTCACCGTTTGTAAAAAACTAGACAAACACCGGGGCTGCGTTAACACATTAAGTTTCAACTCCTATGGCGACATTCTTGTGTCAGGTTCTGATGATAGAATGATAATATTGTGGCATTGGGATTCTGGGAATGTAAAATTATCATTTCACTCTGGCCATAGTAACAATGTTTTTCAAGCAAAATTTATGCCCTTCACTGATGATCGGATCATTGTTTCATGCGCCGCTGATGGGGAGGTATATAATTATCAATTTTCATGCCAATAATCACAAGCACGGCTAAGGTCTTAATTAATCTTCCTAATGATATACTTTGAATAGATAAGGAGAACTTATTTTATTATTCTTTTAGGTGAGACATACGCAGATAGCAGATGGCGGAAAGGTAGCCACGACGTTGTTAGGACAGCACGAAGGTAGGGCTCATAGGCTGGCCATTGAGCCCGGAAGCTCACATATTTTTTATAGTTGTGGTGAAGACGGTCTTGTTCAGCATGTGAGTAGTTCAATCAAACAAACAAGCAAACAAACAAACAAATAGGCAACAAATATTTACATACATACCACACGATTCTTCTATATTTACATATCTAATGCTCAAAGTTTGTTATTTGCAAAACCTGAGTGTCATAAATCTATGCATGAAAAGGTGTATTTCACTTTTAAAAAAGATATTGATGGTGGTATTTTTGATATGATGTTAAAGATTTGAGTTGTGCCCATGTAAATATAAATGTTTAGGTGTTAGATACATAAATACATAAGACTTGAGTGGTATGTATTTAATTGCCCCAAACAACAGACAATATTCTCCATTTACATTTTATCCATCTCCGCTAGTCGATCCTGATTTACTCTCCTTTTTGTCAGTTTGATTTGAGAACAAAATCCCCGACGAAGCTCTTCATTTGCAATTCTTTTCAAGATAAATCTGATTACACTCACACTGTTAGTCTAAATGCCATCACAATAGATCCACGGAATCCCAACATTTTCGCAATAGCAGGATCTGATGAATTCGCCAGGATATATGACATTCGCAAGAACAATTGGGATGGTTCAAAAAACTGTGAACCCACAGACTGCTTCTGCCCTCCTCATCTGATTGGTGATGTCCGTATTGGGATCACAGGTTTGGCTTTCTCAGATCAGAACGAGCTGCTTGCATCGTATAATGATGAGCTAATCTATCTCTTCTCAAAGAATGATGGGCTTGGTTCCAATCCAATCGTCCGGGATGGTGGTGGTGGATCCAGTTCAGCTTTATCATCATCTTCTTCAGATTCCAATGGAATGTCTGGTCTACAGGTTTACAAGGGACACCGGAACTGTGACACGGTGAAAGGTGTGAGCTTTTTTGGCCCACACTGTGAATATGTTGTTAGTGGGTCGGATTGTGGTCGGATTTTTATTTGGAGGAAACGAGATGGCGAACTCTTACGTGTGATGGAAGGTGATGCAGATATTGTTAATTGTATCGAGCCGCACCCTTCTGCTCCGCTGTTTGCAAGTAGTGGAATTGAGAATGACATTAAGATTTGGACACCTACTGCTACTGAGTTAGCACCACCTGTGAAAATGGACGAGGTGTGCTTTTCTATAAACGTCTCACGTTGCTATGTTATCCAACATAAACTTTGTTTTATGCCATGTGTAGATTAAATGCTAACTTTGCTGTCTTCATATTACTAAATCGCTTGAAGAAAGGAACAAAGAATAATGTTAACTCAATCAAGAAGAATGAGATTTTGTCAATTGAAAACCTGAAGATGTATATGGCAGAGAAAATCAAACAAATTATTTGTAGTGACATTCCTAGCAAAAGTTCCAGCAGCAAAACTTTAGATCATCGCTTATGCGATGAAAGTCAATAGATAATTGTGATTATTGTCTAAAATTGAAAGGTTAGGATCATAGATTGGTAGAATCACTCTGCACATTTTTCTCAGGATTATAGATATAGATATACTTATGATTTTACTCTTAGCACTTGTAATATTTTGATTTATAGGTTTTGTAATATTTCAATTTGTGAAAGTGATGATTTCTTTATTTTCAAAACTATCCATTTCTGTGTGCAATTTAAATCTTATGTTTCACTTATGTTGGTAGGTATAGATATAGATAATGAGATGTATGATTGCATTCTAAGCATTCATCACACATTTTGATGTAGAGGTTTTTTAATGTTGCTTTTGCTCTAGAAGTGATTTATTTATTTTAAAAACTATACATTTAAGCGTGATTTTCAAATTTCATGTAAAAGCCCTCCCCAACTCCCCCTCCATAAAATAAAAATAGAAAAAGGAATGTCTCTTCAAGTTATATAACCATCTTCATATTTATTCGAAGGAAGATTTACTTGCATGGCACTCAATTCTTCTGTATTTACATATCTAACACCTAAACTTCAATTTTTACACCACCTTTCCTATGCATTCCACGTTTTACAAGTTAAAATGGTATTATTTTTTCTGCATTCTGATACAGTATTACTTGATTTTGCTACAGATTAAACAGCCCAAGAGAAGGAACAGGCTCTGCCGCGTCGGCCTCCCTATAGATTTAATATCACAGATCATAGCTCTCCGGCATTCTGCATCAGCTGACGGCAGTGAAAGTTTGGTGGTTAACGGCGACCTGTTTGACCTTTTGATGCGAGCGAGGGGTGGTGATGATTCAGCAGATGACGGCGATGGCGACGGCTCCGGCGAAAACGACGGCGGTGATGGCGAAGACGACGGCGAACAAGCCGAGAATCCCNCACATACACATACATACATACATACATACATACATACATACATACATACATACATACATACATATATGTATGTATGTATGTATGTATGTATGTATGTATGTATGTATGTATCACCGAAACTATAAATATTTTCATTCTTAATTTTATGCACCAAAGAATTACAAATGTAAATATAAAGCTTTAGAG
>JXCR01147096.1:38804-80039 GCA_002079205.1 Phalaenopsis hybrid cultivar
ATATATATATATATATATATATATATATATATTAGTTGAATATAATATTATGCATTTATAAAAATATCATTTTAATGATAATTTTGATACATAAAGTAGTGATAATTTTGATATTGCTTAAAGGATATAATGCTTCATAAATACAACTAAAATTTTAGATGTTCAACATCAGAAAACACAAATATTTAATGATTTGCATGCAAAACTCCCCAAATAAAAATTCAATCACCTCACCACATGCTCTACAGCAATGTTTTGTCCTCGTTGATGAGCCACTTGAAGATTCTGAAGCAAAGCATCCCTACCAGACAGCAAAATCTGAAAAAATCCATCAATTCCACTNAATAAGGACCGGTTTTTTTCCACCAGTTTGATGCAAAAATGGTTTTTGAGGCTACTTGGACTAGTTGTATACTGGGTTCACGATCGAACTGGTTGAACTAATTGTCTAGCCCTGGTTTTAAGACCTTGCAAATTGAAGTTTTCGCCTTGTGCGGCACTCGATGATAATGAACGGGAAAAAAAGGCTCATAAATCTTGCCCCAAATAATTGGGATAAGACTATTGACAATAATAATGATGACACTACTGGGGTTTTTTTTATTTATAAACTTATGGAGATTGCGAATCAAAATTTGTTTATATTGCTGATTAAATTCGTTTACAGTTCAATTGCCACTTTGTTCAGCTTGTTGTCTGAATTCTTCGATTGTTTAGCAATTTTTTTTTTTTTTTATTTTCTAGTCCTGGAATAAAATTCTCTAATTTGTTGAAGTTCAACTTGAAAACACTACAGCTTATTCGGTTAATATCAAACTGAGAATACATCGAAGGGACTGAGATATACANCAAAGTTTGGGCGGTATACATGCAAATGCCCCTATAGTTCTCCTCCAATTTCTCTGATCGCATTTCTTGATCCCTTTGCATTCTGCTTATTGCGACTGGAAGATAAATGTAAAAAATTATGCTGAAACTTTTGAAGGGTTCCACTCTGTCTATGCCTGCAAGAGTATATTTCATTTTTTTTTCCCTCAAGTTAAATATTTACAGATTTTGATGGTATAAATGTAAAATGTAAAGGTTTTTGGTCTTAGAAAGATGTGAACGCATTGATGCATTAGTGATTCGCCTCAACAAACTAGACGCTTAGATTCTTCCCATTCTCTGGTCAGATGATTGTTGTAGAATGAACATGAAAAAAGAGTGGTCTTTGCTAAGTGGGCATTTTGTTTTTTTGGGAAATTTACATAAATGCCGCATAATTCTCACATATTTACATATTTGACTCCTAAAGTTTGATATTTGCATTTATAACACTTTGTATTAAAAAGTTATGCATGCAAAATGTTTATTTCATTTTTATGAGGTTATTAACAGTGGTATTTTTTTTTATGTGATGTTAAAGATTTTAGCGGTATGCATGTAAATAAAGTTTAGGTCCCCCATCTTGGCAAAACAATTTATTTGTGCTCTTTTATGTAATTTGTATAAGACGGATTATAAATAACTTAGTTAATACTAATTTGATATTTTGTGATATTGGTAAAAGTAGAGGCCATGGCTGTTGAATAGTAATGGTTGGATGATGCAAGTTAGGACATGATGTCGGGCGCCATTAATCAAGCGATGATGATGATGATGATCGAATTATAGTGATTAAACAATAACGGTTGATAGTGGTGGTGGTCATTAGTGTTGTACGTCGCGTGGAGCTCTAAAATTTTGTAATTTTGTAAGTTCCCTCGCATCAAGTCGCAATCCCCTTCATGTATAGAAGAATGTGATTTCATTTATAATTTTAAGAATGACATTTTAGTTATTTTGGCCAAAGTTTCAAAATTCCTATTTATGGTTGTAGATGAACCATTGCACTTGTTGAACCACTTGAACTCGACTCGAGTAAGGTTCGTTCATGTTCGTTCAAATTAGAAATAAACAAGCTTGAATAATTTTTAAAAGTTTGAAGCTTAAACGAACTGAACAAGAACATGATCGAACTTGTTAGTTTAACGAACAAACTCATTTGTCGTTCAACATGTAACTCGTTAGATATTTGATATTAAGCTCGATATAACTTGTATTATATATATGATATATTATTTAAATAAAATTTAATTAATTAGAATTTATTTAATTATAGATTTAACAGTAATATATTATTACAAAAATAATATTTTTAATTTTTTTACTAATTATATATTTTATTAATATGTAAATGATAATTTAAAATGAGTCATAAAAGATTTTTCTTGTAGAGTTTTAATAACTTTGAGTATAATGAGTTCATACTGCAATTTCCAACAACATTATTGTGGATTTTCTTATTGTTATTATTTTCTTATTAATATGATTAAATAAATGATCAACCCTATAACTTTTAGGATCAATTTAGTTCTTCCACCAACAAAATTTGAACTGGTGTTGTCCTATCAATAAGAACTATTTAGTTAATTAGCAAAGTTCAAAGATTCTAAAATCAACAAATTAGTTGCGAAATTTTTTATTAAATTTTTAATATGAAAATATTGATTATCGTTTGAATTTTTAGCTCATTTATATATTCGTTCAGTTGTCATAAGTAAATCAAGTACAATCAAGTTCAAACAATGAAAAAGTTTAAATAAATCAAGCATGAACAATATATGAAAATTTGACACAAACTCAAACTAAACATGAACAATGACAGATTCGGCTCGGCATGATTACAACCCTACTCATATTAAATGTTTACATAGCTTAATTCATGGAAAAATATTTAATTGGCTAAATACAACTCATGCTGCCATCATAACTTTTGCTTTGTTTTTCGGCAAAATTTTAAAAATCGAATTTTTTTAAAAAATTAATATTAAAAGTCGGCCAAGTAAAAATAAAATTTATAAAATAGGCAAAATCATCTGCCATGTGGCCACACTTTTCAAGGAGCTCTTACATGAGTTGCTGTTTATAGTCCCACAGCCTCTCAGGTAATATAAATAAATAAATATACATTTAATTATTTAACACTCCTATTTTTAGATTTTTTAAATACCACTACTATTAATTATTTAAATATAAATGTAAAATTATATGTCATGTAAATTTTTGTAAAAATCACTAATGATATGCAATAGCTAGTAATTGATGAGGTTGTTATAAGTTATAGTGATTATTCTTTTGTTAATTGCAGAAATTATGATTTAATTAAGAACATTATTAATTTTTAATTAAGTTTTAATTTATAAAAATCCATTTTAATAATGATGGAACATATAAGTTTAAAAACTTAATGGGAGTTAAATATATAACATAATATTTAAAGTAAACCTAATTTAAAAAAAAATATTAGTTGAATATAATATTATGCATTTATAAAAATATCATTTTAATGATAATTTTGATACATATAGTAGTGATAATTTTGATATTGCTTAAAGGATATAATGCTTCATAAATACAACTAAAATTTTAGATGTTCAACATCAGAAAACACAAATATTTAATGATTTGCATGCAAAACTTCCCAAATAAAAATTCAATCACCTCACCACATGCTCTACAGCAATGTTTTGTCCTCGTTGATAAGCCACTTGAAGATTCTGAAGCAAAGCATCCCTACCAGACAGCAAAATCTGAAAAAATCCATCAATTCCACTNTAAATCACATCATAAATCACAAAAATTTAATGATTTGCATGCAAAACCCCCAAATAAAAATGCAATCACCTCACCACATGCTCTGCAGCAATGTTCTGTCCTGGTTGATAAGCCGCTTGAAGATTCTGAAGCAAAGCATCCCTACCAGACAGCAAATTCTGGAAAAATTCATCAATTCCACTCGAAACCATATCCACAGCCTCAAATAGCTTCTCTGCACTTTCAGCCAATTCTGAAACACATTCCTGCATTCTTTTTCCTCCTGATTCCTCCTCCATTGATGCAAGCTCTGCAGAATCAATAACATTACACTGACACCCTAAAGTTTCTTCCTTTTTGCATATAAGCCCATGTAACCTCCCCCCACACATCTTCACTGCTTCCACTTCTTTCAAAAATACCGCCTTTTCCGTCGAAAGACGAGCCCTGATTTCTGGGATTAAAGTAACTTTCAGGTCATTAAAGGCCTCAGACCACAAGAAGTCCCCAGAAACATGAAGCTCCATTAAAGGCTTGGGGGAACCTGATAGTGCTGCTATTACAATGCTGAATACAAATAAAGTTTCAATTTTTACTCCATAAAGAGCTCTCATTAGCACCTTTCCTTTGGCCGAGTTCCTCGCCTTTCGAATGTGTAGTTGTTCTGCAAGTTTCTGTAAGATGCTACAGCACTCTTCAAGCTTGGGATTTCTTGACTCAAACCGGCGAGTCAGCTCATGATGAGATTCGACGGCTTTTCTTAGTTCGTCAGAAAAGGGAAATTTGTTTGAAGGGATGTTGAATGCGTGTAAAACATGCTGTAATAAGAGCTGTATTTGATCGAACCGAGAAAGCTCGGACGTTAAAGCGATGCAAATATCGAGTAAGTTTATGCTGTCGTTCAAGTAGGCGTTCATCCAACTACTATCCCAATCAGAGAGGGGGAAGTGAAGATCGGCGATTAAAGCTTTGATGCTCATGTGAATCTCCGATAAGGACTCAACGGCGCGTCGAATCCAAAGAAGGCTAAAGATTTCGGACGAATCCTTGGGCACAAGAGCTCTCAAGCTTCTAGATAATATAAGCTCAAAATCATTCAGTAAGGTTGGGGGTTTAGATGAAATATGAGATTTCTTCGAAAAGATTTGCCTGAAAGGGTTTCCAAAAGTGAAATGGGAATTATGCCCATCATCTGTACTGCTCATTTTTTTTATTCAACTCTGCTGAATAGAAGCTTTCCTTCAGTTTCAACATTTATTACAATGAGAAATACAAGAAAAACAAATAGAAGGGCCAATTTCTTTTATGCTGAGTTATATTGCACGAGCAAATTTACTGTAAATAACGAAAAAAACCTTTTACATGTTGAATGTATGATAATTAAGCTTCAACTGAAACCTTAATCAAAAACTTAAAAATATAATTTCTTCGAGAATCAATGCAAAATATTAAGCGCAATGTGAACACCACAAATTAATAAACACTTATTATCATAAATGCATGGATGGAATTGACGTAACCCACGAATCCTAAGAACACTTCTTCAGCAAAAAGCAATAAACTTTAGGGACATTTACGTACATACCACCCAATTCCTATGTATTTATATAGAACCTAAACTTTATTTTTTACATTTATACCACCGAAATATTTGATGTCACATGAAAAATACCATTAAATTAACTTTTAAAAAGTAAAACTTTTTTATGCATAGGTAAGGTGACATATACGTCAAAATTGAAGTTTGTGTTAGTATGTAAATACAAAAGAATTAACCAGCATGCATGCAAATGTTCCTAATTTTTAACGAGGAAAGTTCAACAATGTATGGATAGTTAAGCTCGTCAAACTAGAACAAATATTTTGAGTGCGTTGTCACGGGCTAACTTTTCCCAAGTCACCCGTGCGACTTTAGCGCTCTCCTTTAGCACTAAATCAGCCTAATCCTTACAACGTTTGGACTTGTGAGCACCAAGCACTCTTAAGAAGAAAAGTAGAAAAAAAATAACACTTCACACTTAAATACTTGAAAGCTTTGATTCAAAGCTTTGGTGATTACAAATGAGGGGAGGGACTCCTATTTATAGCCCCATCCAAGCCTAATAGAACATTCTAGAGCACATTAAATTATTCTAATTTCTAGAGAGTTCTACATTCTTCTCTTATTACACACATAGCCCTCTAATTTCTAGAGAGTTCTACATTCCTATCTTATTACACACATAGCCCAAGAACATCCTAAGTTATTCTTAATTTCTTCTTGGAGCTTTTCCTCCTCTTATTCTTTAGGATTAGGTGGAATTTTCTAGAACCCCTTGGATGACTCTCTACATTCTGGCCTTCTCTAGAATCTTTCATCCCATGGTTGTCTTGTCAATTTCTCGTATGTGGCGGAGCGTGACAGTGTGTTCTCAATGCACGTAACACAAACAGAAGTACATGAGTATTTGGACTTCATTCAGTTGTTTACCAGCTCAATACAACATAACAAATTGTATAAGCAAATACAGTTATACAATTTTTTTTTAGTTATTTTCCTAAAACGAGCTCATCTGCTGAAGTGACCGAATCAAGTCCACCTGTAGAAGTGACTAAATCAAGCTCACCTGTCGAAATAGTTGTATACATTCATTTTGTAAGGACGGTCTAATAGCCCACTTGTGCAGGGCCAGTTATCGAAGAAGGCCATCATGATCATTTGGGAGAACAAATATTTTGAGCACGTCAAACTATAACAAATATTTTGAGCCATACACATCGACTAGGTGTATGGCCGAAGAATAGTATTTAAGTCTTGGGCTGCCCACCACCCCGAATAGCTCTTTTAGGAAGTGACAAGTGGTATCAGAGCAGATTACTGTCTGCCAGGTGTGTGGACTCTCCATGGTCAAGTAGGACCCTCAGAGGAGCTGATCCGTGACGAGGGTGTCACGTGATTGGGTGGAGAAGAATATCACGGACAAAAAATCTCACATTGGCTAGGTGTATGGTCGAAGAGCAGTATTTAAGTCCTGGGCTGCCCACCACCCCGAAGAGCTCTTTTGGGAGGTGACAAGTGGTATCAGAGCAGAATACTGTTTGTCAGGTGTGTGGACTCTCCATGGTCCAGTGGGACCCTCAGAGGAGTCGATCCGTGACGAGGGTGTCACGTGATTGGATGGAGGAGAATGTCACGGACAAAAAGTCCCATATCGTCTAGGTGTATGGCCGAAGAACAGTATTCAAGTACAAAGTATTCATTTCTCTCTATTATGCTTCTTGAGAGTGCTTGGGGCTCATAAGTCCAGTGTTGTGAGGGGTAAGGTTGATTTAGTGCTAAGAAAGAGCGCTAAAGCCACACGGGTGACTTGAGGAAAGTTAGTCTGTGACAGTTGGTATCAGAGCTTTGGTTCGAGAGAATGACGAAAAGCGTCAAGGAGCACGTGATGGAGTCGGAAGCCACTAATGTTGAGTCGTCTCAAGGGCGAGATCGTCAGGAGTAAAGGGATCCCGTTGCACCAAAGCCGCATGGGAGGTCTAAGGAGATCATGCATAGCTTTGATTCATGCCTTGCTCGGATGGAGGAGGCAATGAATGACATGGAGGGCCAAGTAGAGGAACTTGGCCAAAGGGTTGATAGACTCGAGGAGGAGGGCGTCACCATCCATTCAACAATCAGAGGTATAATGCTCCAACTTGAGGATACCTTAGGGTCAAGTGGCTAAGTTGCGAGAGGATTTTATGGGGAAGCTCCAAGAGGTGTGAAGTGCCTATAAGGAAGAGATGAGTGACATGCGTGTTATAGCTTGGAGGAAATGCGTGGGAACATTTTGTTGTGCAAGAAGACACTCGCGTCATCCACAAGCTATCCCACTTTCGAAGCCAGGAGGATTGAAGTTCCAAAACCTACGAGTTTTGGAGGTATTTGCAACGCGAAGGAAGTAGACAACTTCATATGGGGACTAGAGCAATACTTTGGAGCGATGGGGATTGCCGATGAAGATGCAAAAATATAATTTGCTTTTCGTCATTCCCTCGAACCAAAGCTCTGATACCAACTGTCACGGACTAACTTTCCTCAAATCACTCGTGCGGCTTTAGCGCTCTTTCTTAGCACTAAATCAGTCTTACCCCTCACAACATTGGACTTATGAGCCCCAAGCACTTTTAAGAAAAATAATAGAGAGAAAGGAATACTTTACACTTGAATACTTGAATGCTTTTGATTCAATGCTTAGGTAATTACAAATGAGGGGAGGGGCTCCTATTTATAGTCTCCTCCATATCTTTGGTCTTACATCTAGCCAATGTGGGACTATTTCATGTCCAAGAGAAGCTTTTTAAATTACAATATAATATTCTTCATTCTCTCGAACCAAAGCACTGATACCAACTGTCACGGACTAACTTTCCTCAAATCAACCGTGCGGCTTTAGCGCTCTTTCTTAGCACTAAATCAGTCTTACCCCTCACAACACTGGACTTATGAGCCCCAAGCACTTTTAAGAAAAATAATAGAGAGAAAGGAATACTTTACACTTGAATACTTGAATGTTTTTGATTCAATGCTTAGGTAATTACAAATGAGGGGAGGGGCTCCTATTTATAGTCTCTACCATATCTTTGGTTTTACATCTAGCCAATGTGAGACTATTTCATGTCCAAGAGAAGCTTTTAGATTACAATATAATATTCTATCTTCTAAACTATTCTTATGTGCATACATAACTCTAGAACATTATAGGTTATTCTTAAATTCTCTTTAGAGCTTTTCCTTCTTGCTCTCTTCGGAATGAAGTGGAATCTTCTAGAGTCTCTTTGATGACTCTCTGTATTCTGACCTTCTTTAGAATCTTCCATCCTGTGCTTGTCTTGCCGATTTCTCGAATATGGCGGAGCGTGACACTCTCCCCCACTTAAACCTACAATGCCCTCATTGCGGCTGCACCTTTGAAATAGCCTCTTTGGTTTGCTCCATACTTGGCAAGCTTTGGCTCTTCCTTGATGCAACACCTCTTCTTGGCTGGCGGCTTATCCCTTGCCTCCACCACGTTCCTTGGCACCCCAACTCTTTGAGTCTTTTCTCCTTCATTGGTATGAAGAATAGCCAAGTTGTCTCTCTTGCCCTGTGAAATGCCATCCCTGAGCTGGATTGCCGATAGCGTTTTGGATCCATGCTTACTTAACCTTATTATCGGTATTGAGCAAGCTTGACTCCCTTCTGTGATGCACAGGCTATTGGCAAAAGACATTGGGAATGCTCTTGTTTGCTCTAAGAAGTTCATTCTCATAACGACTTTGTAATTATCCAAGGGAATGACAAAGAAGTCTAGATTACCTAACCATGCCCCAATGCTGGTCTTGACTCCCTTAGCCACTCCATCGATTGACATCTCTGCTGAGTTGATGACTTTGATGGAGCCCCTCCTTTAATCATCTGCAACCCCAATCTCTTTGCTTCCTCGCTGGAGATGAAGTTATGGGAAGCATCCGTATCTACCATCGCCCTGGTAGTCTTCCCTCCTATTGTAATCTCCACAAAGAGTAACTCCTTCCCTTGTGGTTTTGTTGGAGCATGCATCGCGTTCAGCAGTTGAAGAGATCCCACATGTGCCTCCATGTCACTTTCTTCTTCCACCTTGTGACTTGCAAGTAGAGAATTGAGGCTCCTTGCAAAAAAAGCAGCGGTTTTGATATGACTTGTTGTTAGTCTTCCCCTTATCCCTTGTCTTTGTTGGTGTTAGTTCGCGACGTTTGTCCTCCTTGAGTTCGCCCTTGTCATCCCCGCATTTGTCATTACTCTGCTTATTTTCAGACTTTCTAGGCTCCTTTGAATAATCAACCAAGCTTTCGACAACTGCGATGGCAATGGCAAGATCTTGCACTCCTCACCTCCTAAGCTCGGTCTTTGCCCAATGTTGGAGCCCATCCATGAAATTGAAGAGAGCATCTTTGTCTGACATATCAGGGATTTCAAGAATCAAGTTTGTAAATTCTCTAATGTAGTCTTGAATCAAACCTTCTTGCTTAAGCCTCCGCAGGCGGGCTCGGGCCTCATCCTCGGCATTCTCGGGATAGAACTGTCTCTTTAGCTCTCTCTTGAAGTCATTAAAAGTGGACATGGAGTACAAACCGTTCTCTACATCTCCTTTTCTTCTTCTCCACCAAAGCATAGCGATGTCTGAAAGATAAAGAGAAGCAAATTGTATTTTTACATCTTCATCAAGAATCTCCATCGCTCCAAAGTATTGCTCTAGTCTCCATATGAAGTTGTCTACTTCCTTCGCGTTGTGAATACCTCCTAAACTCATAGGTTTTGGAACTTCAATCCTCTGGCTTCGAAAGTGGGATGGCTTGTGGATGACGCGAGTGCCTTCTTGCACAACAAAATGTCCCCACGCATTTCCTCCAAGCTAGCAAGCATGTCACTCATCTCTTCCTTATAGGCACTTCGCACCCCTTGGAGCTTCCCCATAAAATCCTCCCGCAACATAGCCACTTGGCCCATTAAGGTCTCCTCAAGTTGGAGCATCATACCTCTGATTGTTGAATAGATGGTGACGTCCTACTCCTCGAGTTCATAAGCCCTTTGGTCAAGTTCCTCTACTTGGCCCTCCATGCCATTCATTGCCTCCTCGATCCGAGCAAGGCGCGAATCAAAGTTATGCATGATCTCCTTAGACCTCTCATGCGGCTTGGGTGCAACTGGGTCCCTTTGATCCTGGCGACCTCGCCCTTGAGATGACTCCACATTAGTGGCTTCTGACTCCATCACGTGCTCTTTGACCTTTTTCGCCATTCCCTCGAACCAAAGCTCTGATACCAACTGTCACGAACTAACTTTACTCAAGTCACCCGTGCAGCTTTAGAGCTCTTTCTTAGCACTAAATCAGTCTTATCCCTCACAACACTGGACTTATGAGCCTCAAGCACTCTTAAGAAGAATACTAGCCTTACCCCTCACAAATACTTGAATGTTTTTTATTCAATGCTTGGGTAATTACAAATGAGGGGAGGAGCTCCTATTTATAACCTCCTCGATATCTTTAGTCTTACATCTAGCTAATGTGAAACTATTTCATGTCCAAGAGAAGCTTCTAGATTTCAATATAATATTTTATCTTCTAAATTATTCTTATGTACATACATAACTCTAGAACATTCTAGTTTATTCTTAAATTCTCTTTAGTGTTTTTCCTTCTTGCTCTCTCCGGAATGAAGTGGAATCTTCTAGAGTCCATTTGATGACTCTTTGCATTCTGACCTTCTCTAGAATCTTCTATCTTGTGCTTGTCTTGCCGATTTCTCGAATATGGCAGAGCGTGACAGTGTGTTCTCAATGCACGCAACACAAATAGGAGTACATGACTATTTGGACTTCGTTCAGCTCCTTATCAGATCAATACAACAGAAAATATTTGTATAAGCAAATATGATTTTACAAGATTTTTTTTACTTATTTTCCTGAATTGAACTGATCACCTACAAAGGTGACTGAATTGAGCTTATCTATTGAAAGAGTTATATTCACTCCTTTTGGAAGGGCAGTCTAGCCCACTTGTGCAGGGACAGCTATCGGTGAAGGTCATCATGAACAATAAAAACATATATCAATACATCATTAAGAATGCCACCCGACATTTGCATCTTAGTCTTTCCATCCAGACACCAAAGATGGGTATCGTATCGACACCCCAAATCACCGTCTTTTCATCAAAATATTGGGGGGAAGGGCGTAGTATAGTACGAAATGTGTCTCATTTATTGTTTTGTGACTCTTCTCCCTTGTGCATAAAAGGAAAGTCAAGAGGAGATGGAAAGGGAGGGATATATCTCTTCTCAGGAGGGAGATATATTAACATCTCTCTCTCTCTCTCTTAGGGAGGATTTTGTAACTCAGAGAATCTCCGATAGGCCAGACCTTTCCGAATTGCTGAAGATAAGAGCTCAATACATTCTCTTAAATTTTCTCTCAAACTCACATTCATCTCTCTTTATTTTCCCCACTTTCATTTATTTTCTCTCTGTAAGTCAAAGTCTTTTATTAGGTTTTATATATTCACAAACAATACAAAACCCTACATATCAAAAATATTCAACAATAATATATTTAAATGTTGATTGATTTATACTCTTAAATCATAATACATTGACATATTAAGAAGTGGTTATGATCGTTTAGTTATCATACATTTCAAAATGAATGATTTATAAGTAATTTTAATATTTTATTTAATTTTGCATGCATAATTTTTTAATAAGTTTAATTGTTGATACCTAATATTTTTTAAGTCAAACTCACAACTCACAACTCACAAGATAGGGTGCACCGATACTAATAAAAAAATTAAAGAAATATGAAATAAATTAAAAATGCTCTTAATATTAGAAATATGAAAAAATAAGAATATTTAAGGATGAAAAAACATAAATGATTATCCAATGATACTAGGTAAAAAAATTAAAAAAAGAATATTAAGTACATTAAAAAAATTTAACATAAATTCAAAAATAAAATCATCAATAATCTTAGAATATTGTAAAGAAAAAATAAACATAAGTTATTTGGTACAACATAAATAATCAAAATCTTTACATTCTCTAATACATTTTGATACTACTTATAAAAATTCAGATTAAATTTGAAGAATGTGCAAACTCTTTTTTATTTTTTATTTTTTAAAATTAGACACGTGACAAGCATGTACACTGACGCAGGAGCAGCAGATGATGCAGAAGCAGAAAGCATCACGAGAGTGCGAGAAAACGCAGGAGCGCTAGGTCCGACGCAGGAACGCCCAGACCATGCAGACGCAGGAATTGTCGCGTGGGTTTGACTCGATCCAGGCATAATCGAGATTGAGCGGACCTCCTTAGCTCACGGTTCCCTCTTATTTGGAGTGGAGCCCACTCCTCTTCACCCCAACATTATTTATATATTATTTTTTTGTGTTTTAGGTTTGTTTTTGGCTCAGATTTCTATTAAAACAGTCGTCGACGTCCAGCTTTTCCCTTTTAGGGTTATATATGACAATGAGTAATGCTTCAGTTGTATCTTGTCTGAAGTGGTGATTATCCTCGACATTCTTATCCCTATCGCCGCTATAATTGCTCCAACCACCAAAAAACAACCATGTTATTGTCTTCCTGCAATGTCGACCACCTCTCCTCCCTTCTCAATCTGTTGTCCCTTGCCGCTGACACTTCTCTTTGTTGTCGTCATCCCGAGGACAGCCCGCTCATTGCCTTTCCGCAATTTCAACACTCACTATTGCTGCCATCACTGTCCCATCCATCCCAACACCCCCTCCTTTACCTCCTCTCAGTCTCCTACCTTGTTGTCGCACCCTCCCACACTCCCCAGCGTGTTGTCCAGCCACCAAACCACCTTTCGTTCACTGCCATTAGGTCTTTCTATTACCTTCTGCTCTCCTTTTCCACTAACTCGACGCGCAGCCCACCACCGTCGATCCTCACCCTAGGAGATCTTTTGTGTTTGTGTCATTTTCTTGTTAGAAGTGTTTTTGTTTGTAATTTTCTTTGTATTTCAGCAATAATAATTTAATTTTTACTGTGGTTTGTGTTAACTCCGGTATCACCGAATGTATGTCGAACACTGCATGATTGTTAGTAGTGAAGTGTCGGTGGAGCATAAGCTCGCATACCTATTGAGCCTAAATCAATAGAATAAAAAGTTCAGATTTTTTAACATAATCAAATGTGAATTGAGCTCAAATGGAGCAAAAAAAAATGAACGAGCCAAATACAAACACATATCAAACTTGCTCAAATTCGGCTCCTTCACGCCTCTGCTATCAATCCCTTAAACAAAAAGGAAAAAAGGGCGGACCCTTCAAAAGGAAACAAATTCAGACATTAGAGGAATATAAACATGTTTTATCCATCAGCAACAAAGGATTATAATGCTGCTCCGACAAACTCCTACATAAAATTGCAATAAAATGTGTCCAATTGGGCCACGTGATGGATTGAGTGTGGCTAAATAAAAAATAAAGCGAAACTGTTTCTAGGACTCAACCAAATAGAAATTGGTGATTTTCAAACCCCCCCCCCCTAAAAAAAAAAGACTGAAAATTTTCAACATATGAAGGCTGGGGCAATAAATTGCTGAAGAGTGTAGCTAAGAAGAAAATCAGGAATATAGAAGAATATGGTTTCTATGCTAAAGATATCTTAAGAACAATAGAAACCGTCAAATAGTCACCCTTCTAACAATCAATGATTTCTTTCTAACAATCAATGATTTCCTTCTAACAATCAATGACTTCAAAAAGAAAACTTTAGGCCCACCCATCAAAATTGGTTTGAAATCTTCCCAAAAAGAGAAGATGCAAAAAAAAAAACAAAGAATTTGTCAATTAAAGTAAGAATTTCTATGTTGCCTAAGAGCTTCATAACCTTTATCCTCCCTATTCATAGCCTAAGAGCACCAGACCCCAAGCTTTGGCGCCAACATTTAGTTCATCAAAGAAGATAACAGCTTCATCGCCTTTATTCTCCACAAAAGCTAATTGTAGGGGTGTCAATTTAGGTCACCAAGTCGGTTTCGGGCCTGCTTTCAAACTGACCTGACCGGAATATTATACGAGTCAAAAATCACAACCTGAACACGACCCACAATGAATAACACCTATTCGGGTTTAAATCATATTAATTTCAGGTAAATTTTCGGTTGATAGGTCAATTTCAAGTCAACTTATGGTTGGCGGGTTATTTTCGAGTTGATCAACCTAAAAAATTAAATGGGTTAGGGTTTTTAACCCGAACCCAGTCCGACCCGAAAATTATTTAGGTCAACTTGAACCCGAATTTTTCGAGTCGAATTCGGGTTGAAAAGTTGTGTCAAGTCAATTTTTGACATCCCTAGCTAAATTTGAAGTTTCAAAATTAAAAGTTTTGAATGACACATGTTCTAAAATAATTTCAAGCTTCATTAAAATAAGAGTGAATAGTATAATAATTTTAAAAATAATAAAAATCTTAGTTTCTTTGAAGTGGTTGAATAGCGTCTGATCCTGAAGTATATCTTGATGACGCTCGAAGTGATTGTTCTCAGAACTGATGTTCCTCTTCATCTTCTTCTATCTCTTCACCAATTGATATAACAACTAGTGTTTCTTGTTGCAAGTAGAGTGAAGATCCACCAATTGATCCAACAACTACGTGGGGTCAGCTACATGAATCATTTTTCTCCATTGCGTCTTATTTAGTGTCATATTTTCATTTAGTTCTAGTAAATTAAGATCATTTTTAATGCAATAAACCTAAGTCTTCCTAGGTCTACCTCTGTCTTTCTTAACACAAGTCGAATCTAAAACATCTACTCACCTAATCGAATTATCAGATGGTCAACGTTTAGTATGACCAAACCATCTAAGACGACTTTCTCTAATTTTGTCTGTCACAGGAGCTACACCGACTCTATCACGAATATATTGATTTCACATTTTGTCTTTAAGTGTAAAGCCACTCATCCACCTAATCATTCTCATCTTGGCAACATGAATCCTTTTATTTCATTGCATCCTATTTAGTGTCATATTTTCATTTAGTTCTAGTAAATTAAGATCATTTTTAATTATTGCATCCTATTTAGTGTCATATTTTCATTTAGTTCTAATAAATTAAGATCATTTTTAATAGCGTCCTATTTAGTGTCATATTTTCATTTAGTTCTAGTAAATTAAGATCATTTTTAATACAACAAGCCCAAGCCTTCCTAGGTCTACTTCTGTCTTTCTTAACACAAGTCGAATCTAAAACATCTACTCTCCTAATCGGATCATCAGATGATCGTCTTTCTTAACATAAGTTGAATCTAAAACATCTACTCTCCTAATCGGATCATCAGATGGTCGACTTTTAATGTGACCAAACCATCTAAGACGACTTTCTCTAATTTTGTCTGTCACAGGAGCTACACCAACCCTAAGACCAAACCATCTAAGACGACTTTCTCTAATTTTGTCTGTCACAGGAGCTACACCAACCCTAGACTAAACCATCTAAGACGACTTTCTCTAATTTTGTCCGTCACAGGAGCTACACCAACCCTATCACAAATATATTCATTTCGCATTCTGTCTCTATGTGTAAAGCCACTCATCCACCTAATCATTCTCATCTCGGCAACACTTTCTGAGACGACTTTCTCTAATTTTGTCCGTCACAGGAGCTACACCAACCCTATCACGAATATATTCACGACTTTCTCTAATTTTGTCTGTCACAGGAGCTACACCAACCCTATCACGAATATATTCATTAATGTGACCAAACCATCTAAGAAGACTTTCTCTAATTTTGTCCGTCACAGGACCAACCCTATCACGAATATATTCATTTTGCATTTTGTCTCTAAGTGTTGCCACTCATCCACCTAATCATTCTCATCTCGGCAAGACTTAAATTATTATTATGCTTCTCTTTTAAAGGCCAACATTCAGCGGCATATAGCATGACATGTCTCACCACAGTCTTATAAATTTTTCCTTTTAGTCTAACCGGTACTTTTCTATCACCCAAAAGGCCCGAAGCATTCCTCCGCTTCAACCAACCAACTTGAATTATATTATTAACATCTCCATCTATATCACCATCGCTTTGAACAACAAACCCAAGATATTTAAATCGTTCACACCTTTTAATAATTTGATCACCCAAAGTTACACTTCTGTCACTAGAGCTATTACTACTAAAATTACATTCGTTATTGCACTTCTGTCACTAGAGCTATTACTACTAAAATTACATTCCATGTATTCAGTTTTAGTTCTACTTAAAGGAAGGCCTTTAGACTCTAATGTAGACCTCCATAATTCAAGTTTTTCTTGGGCTTTTTCTCTCGTTTTATTCACGAGAAGGATATCATCAACAAAAAGCATACACCAAGGTACATCTCCTGTAGATGTCCAGTAAGACCATCCATAACTAAAGGCAAAAAGATTGGTTAAAGCCGATCCCTGATGTAATCCAACAGAAATAGGAAAATATTTGGACAATCCTCCTTCAGTTTGAACACAAGTAACAGCCCTAGTATACATATATTTGATCATATCAACAACTTTCTTCTCAAGAACTCTCCAAAGGATATCTCTTGGAACCTTATCGTAACATCAACACATTTCTTCTCAAGAACTCTCCAAAGGATATCTCTTGGAACCTTATCGTAAGCTTGTCTAAATCAATAAAAATCAAATGTAGACTCTACTATACATATCTTTAATGACTTGAATATAAGTCAATCAACACATTTCTTCTCGAGAACTCTCTAAAGGATATCTCTTGGAACCTTATCGTAAGTTTTTTCTAAATCAATAAAATTCAAATGTAGATTCTGATATCTCTTAGAACCTTATCGTAAGCTTTTTCTAAATCAATAAAAATCAAATGTAGATTCTCCTGATTATCTTTGAACTTCTCCATCAAACCTCTCAATAAATGTATAGCTTCCATAATAGACCTATCCGGCATAAATCCAAATTGATTATGAGAAATCTTTAAGATGTGTCTTAATCTATGTTCAATTAACATCTCCCATAACTTAAAAGTATGACACATCAACTTAATTCCTCTGTAATTTGCGCACTCTCGTGCATCCCTTTATTCTTAAAAATGGGGACTAAAATACTCTTCCTCCACTCCTCAAACGTTTTTTAGTTTTTAAAATAATATTAAAGAGTTTAGTAAGCCAAGAAACTCCCAAATATTTCCACACTTCAATTGGGATATCATTAGGTCCTACAGACTTACGACCCTTGGTTTTCTTTAAAGCTTCCTCTTCTTTTTTAGTAATATAATGGTAAAAATGAAATGTTTTATTATTATTCACGATATTAAGATCATTAAGGTCGATCGTATTTTCAGAAACTTCATTAAAAAGTTTATTAAACTAACTCACCCAACTATGCTGAATATTTTTTTCTAAGAAAACTACTTTTTTATTTTCATTTTTAATACATTTTACTTGAGTTAAATCTTTACTTTTCTTTTCTTTTTGTTTGGCTAGTTTATACATATATTTTTCACCTATATTTAATCTATTATAAAGATCATTAAAAGAAGAATTTTTAGCATCACAGATTCTTCTTTTAGACTCTCTGCGGGTCGTTTGATATGTTTCCAGTTCTCTAAGTTTTTACATTTAAACTAATTTTTATAACATAATTTCTTATATTTTATTTTTTCTTGCATATTATTATTCCACCACCAACTATTTTTATTTATAAAAACTTTCTCTTTTGATTCTCCAAGCACATCTTTTGCTACTTGTTTAATAATGTTTGTTATTTTATCACACATAATAATTGTTTCTTCATGAATATACTAAAATTTAAAATCTTGAATTTTACTCATAAAAATAAATTTATTTGTATCTTTTAAATTTCTCCATCTAATTCTACGATGATGAGTCCTAGTATTTTTTATTTTATAACTCTTAATCTTAAAATCTAGAACTAATAAAAGATGTTGTGTATTTAAATTTTCATTTGGAATCACCTTATAATATTTACAATCGCGACGATCTTTTCTTCTCATAAGAAAATAATCAATTTGTATTTTATTAGATTCACTCTTATAAGTAATAAGATGCTCATCTCNAGAAGCTTATCATAAGCTTTTTCTAAATCAATAAAAATCAAATGTAGATTCTCTTTATTATCTTTAAATTTCTCCATTAAACCTCTCAATAAATGTATAGCTTCCATGGTAGACCTGCCCGACATAAATCCAAATTGATTATGAGAATTCTTTGTGATGCGTCTTAACTTATGTTCAAAGATAGGTAAGTCTGGTGGCAGAAGCTCGCATAAATAAAAAAGTATCAACGAGTTTAGTCTGAGGAGCTCATGTAAATACTAATATGCTAGACAAATGAGATCTCCCTATCCTTATGAGAGGTAAGTCTGGTAGCTGTCACCTTCATCGTTATGACTAGCGTGTACGACCAGATTGATCAAGGTCATTGCTCCTAACGCATGATGAATAGGTTTGATCCATTCGACCCATAAGACTCATATAATGTTTGTGCTTTCCGTTATTTTGAG
Organism: Phalaenopsis hybrid cultivar; assembly: GCA_002079205.1. Classification (NCBI taxonomy): domain Eukaryota; kingdom Viridiplantae; phylum Streptophyta; class Magnoliopsida; order Asparagales; family Orchidaceae; genus Phalaenopsis; species Phalaenopsis hybrid cultivar. The sequence continues at coordinate 57,470 of JXCR01147096.1, forward strand.
GATCTATTTTTGGATGTACATTTAGTTTTTTGATTCTCTTAGCTCTTCGACAGGACAGAACGAGAAGAATGAGAGAATAATAAAAATTTGATCACCCTTATAAGCTATTAGAGGAGTGACATGGTCACAAAAAGTTCTATGCCCGATCAAAACTCGACGCGAAATGAAATCATATTCAATCAGACTAAAATTTTCCACCACCATCAAACTTTATTGGCTCAACCTCAAAGAACAATTGAAGAGCTCGCTGCGAGGCTTGGACTTTCCTTCCAGTAGGGACCTTGTTGCTACATCTGTAGGGAACAATCACGAATGCTCCTGAGCAGGTGTGCACTGTTTCTCATTTAGTGGCTGCAATTTTTTAGGTGGTGGAAGTGATATGATTCAATNCGAACTTCTCCATCAAACGTCTTAATAAATGTAAAGCTTCCATAGTAAACTTGTCTGTCATAAATCCAAATTGATTATGAGAAATCTTTGTAATACGTCCATAATTTTAATGTATGACACATCAACTCATTCCTCTATAATTTGCACACTCTTGTGCATCCCCTTTATTTTTAAAAATGAGGACCAAAATACTCTTCTTCCACTCCTCAGACATTTTTTTAGTTTTTAAAATTATATTACAGAGTTTAATAAGCCAAGAAATTCCCAAATCTCCTAATTATGTCCACACTTCAATGGGGATATCATCCGTTCCTACAGACTTTCCACCCTTGGTTTTCTTTAAAGCCACCTCAACTTCTTTCTTACTAATGCGACGTTAAAAATGAAAAATATTATTATTATTAACGATATTAAGATCACTAAGGTTGATTGTATTTTTCGAAACCTCATTAAAATGTTTATCACAATAACTCACCCACCTATTTTGAATATCTTTTTCTAAGAAAATCACTTTTTGCCCTTTTTAGTATTTAATTCATTATAAAGATCACTAAAAGCAGAATTTTTAGCGTCACAATTTGCTCTCTTAGACTCTCTACGGTTCGTTTGATATTTTTTCTAGTTCTCTAAACTTTTACATTTAAGTCAATTTTTATAACATAACTTCTTATATTTTATTTTTTCTTTGCACATTATTATTCCACTACCAACTATTTTTATTTATATAAACTTTTTCTTTTGATTGTCCAAGTACAAATTTTGTCACTTGTTTAATAGTGTTTGTTACTTTATTCCACTTAGAATTTGTTTCTTCATGAGTATCCCAAAATTTTAAATCATGAATTTTACTCATAAAAATAATTTTATTTGTATCTTTTAGGTACATCCTAGAAATTATAGCAAATAAATTCTTTTATTGGAAGAATTTAAAACACTCAACACGAATACATAAGATAAGCACCTACAATTTGAGATCGCCCTTAGGCGCACAAAAAACTAAGTTGCTCTAAGGCACCGACACAATAATATTCCCCTTCAAAAATTACACCTTGTTTTCAAAGCGGGAAGAAATAAACTGTTGTTAGATCAAATGGTGTGGCTCCCGTTCATAAACTGGCATATTCTAATTATTATCGTCATCACTGGTACATTCATCATGACCTTATTTAACAAATTTGGGTCATCATTTTTCCCCACTGAAGATTATCTCCACACAATCAAATTACAAACGATCACAAACTTTCGGTAGTATCATGTGTCCCATAAAATTTCGGAACCCCTTCCAGGTCTTAGGTAGTGGCTCCTCCAATATGCTGCCACATTTAATGAATCCGCTGACACCAAGGGCTTGCACAGGTTAGGGTCACCACGAAGCACAATCTTCCTCCCCTCTACTCTAATCTCCATGCTCAATGATTTCCAATCCACCTTGGTCTCTCCGATTGCCTATNAATATAATAGATAATATTATATTATAATAATTCCTTTATCCTAATTGATAAATTTTTAATTAAAAATTTTACAACGACTAACCCATCAGGCATATCCAACATTTTAATATAATAATTTTTTAATTCTTTTAAAATAATATTACATTATAATGTAATATTAAAATAATTGATTTAATATAAAATGTGGAATTAACCCAAGTTTTATGTTTAATAAAAAAATATTTTTTTTATTAGAATGTATAACAATGTGACGTTTTTTTCTCAATTTTTATTTACATCTGTGAATCTAACTCCTAATCCCAATTTAAAATATTAAATGGCTCCTTTCAAAATTTTATTCAATAAAGCCGACAAACCAAGTTTATGGCATGTGTTTAACTAACTTGTCGCAGTAGATGTAATATTCTTCTCTTTAGTTCATGTAATGTTATTAATTGTGCCACTTATCTCGATAGATTTCTTCTTCTAATATAAGTTTTTGAGTCTTAGTTCTTTAAATAAAGTCCAATAAGAGTCTAATTTCTAGAAGCATGTTCGTAGAACTTAACGAATCAGTAAGCGGCAATTTATCTTTTGGAGGTGAGTCCAAGATAGAGGTGAAAGACAAATGTGACACTCTCATCCGCAAGAAAAATGAGAAGCATCAATTTATTTTTCATGTTTACTTTGTGTCGAATATGAAGAGCAAAATCTTGAATTTAGGGCAACTTTTAGAGAAAGGATATGATATTCACTTAGAAGAAAATACTCTCTTCTTAAAAGACAATATTGGTAACTTAATTGCTAAGGTGTTAATGTCTAAAAATAGAATGTTCTTACTCAACATTCAAAACGATATTGTCAAATATCTCAAGACCTGTTATAAAGATGTTTTTTGGTTCTGGCATTTTCGATTTGGGCATCTCAACTTCAGAGCACTCAAATTGCTTTTAAATAAAGAGATGGTGAGATAATTATTTTGCATCAACCACCCTGATCAATTATGCGAAAGATGTTTACTCGGAAAGCACTTCAGGAAAAACTTTCCAAGGGAGTCAAGTTCAAGAAACTACCAAAAGACTCTTAAGCTCATACATACAGATATCTGCGGTCTAATAAAGTCAACCTCACTCGGTAATAGCAACTATTTTCTTCTCTTCATAGATGATTTTTCACTAAAAACATGGTTGTATTTCTTAAAACAAAAATCAAAAGTTTTTTTAATATTCAAGAAGTTGAAGGCAGATGTAGAGAAAGAGTGGTCTCAAGATCAAAGCTATGCGATCTGATCGAGGAAGAGAATTCACTTCAAAAGAATTTCAAGAATTTCGTGAAGCCAACGGAATACGTCGACTTCCAACTGTTCTAAGATCCCCCCAATAAAATGGAGTAGCGAAAATGAAGAACAGAACCATCCTTAACACGAGAATTAGCATGTTAAAAAATAAGAGATTGCCGAAGGAGTTTTGGGCAGAAGTATTTGCATGTGTTGTTTATTTGGCTAACTGATCCTCAACAATAAGTGTGTTAGGAAAGGCACCACAAGAAGCATGGAGTGGAAGGAAGTACGGCAGTTGTACATATACCCGACGAGAAAAGAAGTTCGATGACAAGAACGAGAAGTTCATTTTCATTGATTACGATGCCAACTCAAAATGCTACAAGTTATACAATCAAAATACAAGGATGACAATCATCAGCAAAAATGTCATATTTGATGAAGGAGAATGAGACTGGTGATTACATGATGAGTACTATAATTTTTTCTCATATTTTAAAGAAAAAGATGCAGAGCAACCAAGATTGAGCAAGCAAAATAAGAGTCTACTACTCCACAAACAACAATGACTAAAAGTACTCAAAGTGACTCATAGTCGTCAACTTCAAGAGAAATTTGAAGTGAAAGAGTAATACGCTTCAGAAGATTACAAGATCTTTATGAGGCAAGGGTAACTAAGAATCAAGATAATTTTACTCGTTTTTGTCTCTTTGCCGACTGTGAACCCATGGATTTCTAAGAAGTCATACAAAACAAGAAGTGGAAAGATGCAATGAATGAAGAAATCAAGGAAATCGAGAAGAACGACAAATAGGAGCTAGCTTCATTTCCTAAAGGGCATAAAACAATTGATGTGAAGTGGGTGTACAAAACAAAGAAGAATTTTAAAGGAGAAATTGAAAGATACAATGAAAGATTAATGGTAAAAGGCTACAGTCAAAGAGCAGACATTGATTATGATAAGTTATTTGCCTCTGTTGCTCGATTAGAAACTATTAGATTAATCATCTCTTTGACAGCCCAAAATAAGTGGAGAATACATCAAATTGATGTAAAATTTGTTTTCTTAAATGGAATACATGAAGAAAAAATCTACATTCAGCAGCCACCAGGATATGAAATTAAAGGATAAGAAGACATGATTCTAAAGCTAAAAAATGCTCTCTACGGGTTGAAGCAAGCATCAAGAGCATGAAATAGTCAAATATACAAGTATCTACAGGAGAAAGACTTCATAAAGTGTCATTATGAGCATGTTCTTTACATCAAGAATGATAATGAAAATGTTTTGATTATTTGTTTATATGTCGATGACTTGATCTTCACCGGAAACAATCCAAGCATGTTTGAAAAATTCAAAGAAGCGATGACAAAAGAGTTCGAAATGACAAATATTAGGCTCATGGCATACTACCTTGACATTGAATTCAAACAATGAAAGATGACATTTTTATCTCTCAAGAAGGTTATGCAATGGAGATATTGAAGAAATTCAAGATGAATGATAGCTGACCTTGAGGGAAAAAGAATTGATCCAACTGTTTTTAAGAGTTTTGTTGGAAGTTTGCGTTACTTGACATGCGTTATGCCTGATATTTTTTATGTTGTTGGATTTGTCAGTCGTTACATTGAGACTCCGACTGCTACATACTTGAAGACCGCTAAAAAAATTATGTGTTATATCAAAGGTACAATTGATTTTGGCTTACTTGACTCATCATCTAACAATTTCAAACTTGTAGAATATAGCGACAGTGATTGGGTTAGAGACATGGATGATAGAAAGAGCATTACAAGATTCGTGTTCTTCATAAGAGACTGTTTTCACTTACATGTCAAAGAAACAATCAATTGTCACTCTTTCTACTTGCGAAACAGAGTACGTGGTTGCAATCTCATTTGTTTTTCATACAATTTGGCTTCAAAACTTATTAAAGGAGTGAAGTTTACCACAAGAAGAGACGATCAAGATTTGTATCGATAACAAATCTGCAACAGCGCTAGCAAAGAATCCAATTTTTCACGATAGAAGCAAGCAACTTAATATGCATTATCACTACATCAAAGAATGTATCGAAATAAAGGAGCTACAATTGAAGTACGTGAAATCTTGAGATCATGTTACAGATATTTTTATCAAGCCACTCAAGAGTGAAGACTTTATTAAAATGAGAAGTTTACTTTGAATCACAAAATCAAGTTTAAGAAGGGGGTTGAAATATAAACTTGATTTTTAGTTTTTGGGTCTTAGTTGTTTAAATAAAGCCCAATAAAAGCCTAATTTCTAGAAGCATGTTCTAGAAAAGTCTCATCTAGAAGCTTATTCAAGAGTAATCCATAGAGAATTCTAAAAAATCATTTGTAATTATTAGATTAGAATTAAAGTGACACATTCCTAGCTATTAATTTAGAATGTGTCACTAGTAAAAATAAGGATGGAGTTTTTGGGTTTGTTTGAAGCTAAAAAAAAGGTAATAAATAGAAGTGTAGCTTCTTCCATGATAGCTTGGCCGAAGTAGCACTTGAGATCTTCTCAAAATCATCTTCATCTAAAGCTTGATAGATGAGGAAGAGAATCTTCTTGTCTCTCTTTCGCAAGTCTCTTCAGCTATTCTTTTGAGTTGTGGATAAAGTGGACTCGTCGCTTGGCTCATCGTAATCTTTCTCCACAACCTCCCAAAAGTCATGCGCTCCAAGGAGGGCCTTCATCTTGATACTCCAATTGTCGTAGATACTTTCCTTAAGCACCGGGACTTGGAAGGAAACTATGTCACTGTTTGTCATTGCTCTATAAAGGAACCTTTATGTCACTATTTGTCATTGTTCTATAAAGCTACACTTCTATTTATCACTTTTTCTTACTTCATACAAACTCAAAGACTCCACCCCAATTTATATTAGTGACACCTCCTAAATTAATGACTAGGATTATGTCAGTACAATTCTAATCTAATTGTTACAAATAACTCTCTAGAATTTTCTTTATGATTTCATACCTACCACATATTCTAGACAACTTTATGGATTACTCTAAAATAAGTTTCTATATGAAACTTTTCTAGAACATGTTTCTAGAAATTAGACTCTTATTGAGTTTTATTTAAAATAAAGCTCAAGAACTAAAAATCAAGTTTATATTTCAACACCATCTCTTAAACTTGATTTTGTGATTCCAAGTAAACTTCTCATTTTAATAAATTTTTCATTTTTGAGTGGTTTGATAAAAATATTTGTAACTTAATCTCGAGATTTCACGTACTGCATTTGTATCTCCTTTCTTTCGATGCAATCTCGGATATAGTGATAGCACATATTAATGTGTTTACTTCTATCATGAAAAACTAGATTCTTTGCAAACGCTATTACAGACTTATTATCGATACAGATTTTGATTGTTCCTTCTTGTGGTAAACTTAACTCTTTTAATAGGTTTCAAAACTAAATTGTATGGCAAACACATGTGGTTGCAGCCACATACTCTGATTCGCAAGTTGAAAAAGTGACAATTAGTTGTTTCTTTGGCATCTAAGTGAAAGCAGTGTTTTTTATGAAGAACACGAATCTTGTAGTGTTTTTTCTATCATCAATGTCTCTAACTCAATCACTGTCGATGTATCCTACAAGATTGAAATTGTTAGATGATGAGTCAAGTAAGCCAAAATCAATTGTACTTTTGATATAACGCATAATTCTTTTAGCGGTTTTCAGGTGGATAGCAGTCGAAGTCTCCATATAGTGACTAACAAATCCAACAGCATAAAGAATATAAGGACTTTTGCATGTCAAGTAGCGCAAACTTCAAACCAAAACCTTGAAGACTGTTGGATCAATTTGTTTTCCTTCATCATATTTTGATAGCTTGACTCCACATTCTACAGGGGTATTTATAAGTCGGTTATTATATATCTTGAACTTATTCAATATCTCTCTTGCATGACCTTCTTGAGAGATGAAAATATCATTTTTCGTTGCTCGACTTCAATGTCAAGATAGTATGTCATTAGCCCAATATCTGTCATTTTGAACTTCTTTATCATTGTTTTTTTTAACTTTTCAAGCATGTTTGGATTGTTTCCGGTGAAGATCAAGTCATCGACATATAAACAAACAATCAAGACATTTTCATCATCATTCTTGATGTAAAGAGCATGTTCATAAGGACACTTTATAAAGTTTTTCTCTGGCAAATACTTGTTTATTCGGTTATTTCATGCTTTTGGTGCTTGCTTCAGCCCGTAAAGAGCATTTTTAGCTATACAATCTTGTATTCTTGTTTTTTGACTTCATATCCTGATGACTGCTGAATGTAGACTTTTTCCTCAAATATTTCATTCAAGAAAGCAAATTTTACATCCATTTGATGTATTCTCCACTTATTTTGAGCTGTCAAAGAAATGATTAGTCTAATAATTTCTAATCGAGCAACAGGAGCAAATACCTCATCAAAGTCGATGTTTGTTTTTTTATTGTAACATTTTACCACCAACCTTACATTGTATCTTTCAATTTGTCCTTTGGAATTTTTCTTTATTTTGTACATCTACTTCACATCAATTGATTTATGCCCTTTAGGAAGTGAAGCTAGCTCCCATGTGTCATTTTTCTCGATTGTCTTGATTTCTTCATCTATTGCATTTTTTCACTTCTTGCTTTATATGGCTTCTTGGAAATTCATGGGCTCACAGTCAGCAAAGAGACAAAAAAGAGTAAAATTATCTTGATTCTTAGTTACCCCATAAATATCTTGTAATCTTCTGAAGCACGGTACTCTTTCACTTGAATTTCTCTTGAAGTTGGAGACGATGAGTCACTTTGAGTCTTGTAGTCAATATTATTTGTGGAGTAGTATGCTCTTCTCTTGCTTGTTCGATCATTGGTTGCTCTGCGTCTTCTTCTTGAAAATATGGAAAAAAAATTGTAGTCATCATCATGTAGTCCCCAGTCTCATTCTCCTCATTCATCGGATATGACATCTCTGCTGATGATTGGCTTCCATGTATCTGGATTGTATAGCTTGTAGTCTTTCGAGTTGATGTCGTAACCAATGAAAATGAGTTTACCGCTCTTGTTATCCAACTTCTTTTCTCATTGGGCATGTGTATATGAATTATGCATCCAAAAACTCGTAGATGAGAGATGTCGGACTTCCTTCCACTCCATGTTTCTTGTGGCGTCTTTCCCAACACAATTTTTGTTGGTGATCAATTAGCCAAATAAACAGCACATACAACTGCTTCTGCCCAAAACTCCTTCGGCAATCTCTTGTTTTTTATCATGCTCCTTGCCGTGTTAAGGATGGTTTTATTCTTCATTTTCGCTACTCCATTTTGTTGCGGGGGATTTTGGAACAATTAGAAGTCGACATATTACGTTGGCTTCACGAAATTCTTGAAATTCTTTTGAAGTGAATTATTTTTCTCGATCATATCGCATAATTTTGATCTTGAATCCACTCTCTCTACATCTGACTTAAACTTCTTGAATATTTCAAAAACCTTTGATTTTTGTTTTAAGAAATACAGTCATGTTTTTCGTGAAAAATCATCTATGAAAAAAAAAATAGTTATTATTACCGAGTGAGCTTGGCTTTATTGGACCGCAGACATCTGTATGTATGAGCTCAAGAGGCTTTTGAGCTCTTGAACTTGACTCCCTTGGAAAGTTTTTATTGAAGTGCTCTTCGAGTAAACATCTTTCACATAATTAATCAGTGTGGTTGATGCAAGATAATCCTCTCACCATCTCTTTCTTTAAAAGCAATTCAAGTCCTCTGAAGTTGAGATGCCCATATCAAATATGCTAGAGCAAAGAAGCATCTTTATAATAAGTTTTGAGACATTTGACAATATCGTTTTGAATGTTGAGCAAGAACATTCAACACTGACACCTTAGCAATCAAGTTATCAATATTATCTTTTAAGAAAATAGTATTTTCTTTCAAGTGAATATCATATCCTTAATCCAAGAGTTATCCTAAACTCAAGATGTTGTTTTTCATATTCAGCACAAAGTAAACATTAGAAATAAATTGATGTTTTCCATTTTTTTAGCGAACGAGAATGTTATCTTTGTTTTTCACTTCTATCTTGGACTCATCTCCAAAAGACACATTATCGCTTACTGATTCATCAAGCTCTACGAACATATTTCGTCTCTCACACATATGGTTGCTTGGAACAGTGTCCAGGTACATGTATTATTTTCACCTCTTTTATTGTTCTTGTATGCTAGCAGTAGAGTGTCATCTTCTTCTCTTTTTTCTTCTATGTAGTTGACTCATTCATTAGCTTTGTTTTTTAGGTGTTTTAAATTCTTTCGCATAACGTCCGAACTTGTTACAATTGTAGCACTTAATTTGAGATTTATCATACCTCGAGTTTGAGCACCCTCCATCACGTCCCCTTGTAGAGTCATTCCCATTACCTCTATCATTATGGTCTACAATAGCAACTATTTGAGTGAAGAGCTTTTAAACCATAGGAAAATCAATGCAATTATGCAAGACAGTAAATATATTAGGTTTAGTTTTATTTGAACATTATTTGGGTTTAGGCATTATTATAATTTTCAGGTTTAATTATGTTTTCCAATTTGGATCAGTTCCTTGTGGAACAAGTATTGGCTTCCTATACATAAGAAAATCATGATAGTAGGGAATGATTAATTAAATAAAAAAAAAAAAAACTCAGGTTGTTTTTCTTCCTTTTCTTCTCCCACCCCATCTCCTATTCTAGTACTTATTCCCCTCATTTCCTTATTAGGAGCAAATTAGGAGCCTTATCATGTCTCCATATCTACTAGATTTAACAAAGAACAAATTTCACCATCAAACTTATGTGAAGAGTGGTTTAAGAGTAGATGATAAAAAGTTGAAAATGAGTGACAAAGATGATAATATTGAAAGAGTGATGCAAATAAGAAAAATATATTCTCGGTATGGAGGAAAAGGAGCTAAGGAGAAAGAGGCGAACGCCTTATATGAATAAAATGAAACCACCTCACTAATTTCAATGCTAAAGCTAGATTCAAAGGTGTCATTTATTGTGGTGTCATTTTATTCCAATATATTGCCAAAGAATTTTCATCCTTGCCATCAATAATACTGAAATAGAAGATCTAAAACATATCATATAAAGTGGTGTGTTTAGTTCATAAGGCTCCCATCAATATCAGGGGTGGTGATGTTTGATGCAAGCATCCTTATCTCTGCAGTTTAAAAAAGTGTTTTTCATGACTTGGTAAAAATTGGCAGTCTTAATCAAAAAATATATATATTTTAAAAGAGATGTAACATGAGAAGAAGGGGAAAAATGTCGTCTATACTGCACGAACTTGAAATAATACTAAAAACAATATTTTTTCCTTCTAAAAATTACCTCCAACACATTAACACCACTCTTTAACCATTAAAAAAAAAAGAGAGGGAAGATATAGTACTCAATCTTCATGAACTGCCCTAAGCATCAAATATCTACACCATGAGTGAAACATCCCTCAATTCTCTTTATACCCATCATTACTCAGTTTATTTGTGCTAACCAAGTCTGAAACAGAACATTCAGGTGGCATCAAAATAAAGCAGGAGTTGCATAAACTCACATGTTGAGGTATTCATCATAAGCATAAAAGTCTCCATCACTGCCCTAATAATCCAAACAAATTCTCCTAGAGATCTAAAGAATGATCTATACATTTATCTAAGTTTTTTTTTTTTTTTTTTTTTTCAAAGAGATTCAGTACCTTATGAAATAAAGAATTGTTCCGACGGAACCTTCTANCTAAATAAAACAATTTACCACATTTCAAGCTATCTAGCATAATTCGAGCCATAGAAGACTTGGGAAAAGAAAAAAAATTCCAGGAACCACATTAAGGTAAAACAAAGAACATATATTTTTCATCCAAATACCGAAATACCCAAGACACATCATCAGATCTACAAAAAAAAAAAAACAAGCACAATCATTGAACTTGACTCAACATAATACAAGATAAAAACATGATAAAAATTTTCAGTTTCTGCAAATTTACAAGACCATGAACCAACAACAGAAGACCTAACCTAAAACGAGATATCATGGAACAGGAAACTTAAGACGAGAAACCAGACCTTCAAATCGGGAACAACTATGTTCAAGCTAGTAAAAAAAAAAGCAAAAAGCGAATAGATTCATTCATTGCCTCGGATCATGGTACACAATCGCAGAGAGCTGAAAACGTGGATATCAAAGAAATCACACAATCCCTGAGTCGAGAACAGAAAGCAGAAAGAGAGGCTTGGTACCTGCTTACACTGGGAAGAAAGAAGCCGCTTCTTGTCACAAACACGCTTGCCCAGCGAAGATACCAAACCCTTGCTTCTGCTCACCCAAACTCCACTTCGGAACGAAAGAGGATGGAAACGAACTGGAGGACCAGAAAATTTAAGGGCATTTACATGTGTACCACCCAATTCTTTTATATTTACATATATAACATTTAAAAAAATTATTTATTTATAGTACTCAAATCTTACATAACACATCAAAAATATCATCATTTTAGTGTTTAAAAAAAAATACAAATAAAATTGTATGTATGTAAAAATTGAAGCTTAGGTTTTAGCTATGTAAATACATAAGAATTGAGCGGTATGTATGTAAATATTTTAATTTTTAATTGTTATTTATTGAATGGGACAATAATGCAATTTAATTCTTATACATTTACGTATCTAACAGCTTAACTGTCATATTTACACATATAACTCTTAAATGACATTACATTAAAAATATCATTATTATTAACATTTTAAAAGTAAAAATATATGTTTCAAGTATAAACTTTAATATTAAAATATTATAAATGTAAATATCAAACTTTACATGTTAAATATATATGTTAGGTTTTTTAAATTTATAAAATTCAATTTTATGACAAAAAATTCATAAAATTTATGATGACCAAGATCTTTGAATTCATGATTTTCATGTACCCATAAATAAGATATACATACATGTATTCATGATCATAAAATTCAGTCTGAAGAGATAGAATTTCTCTCTCCAATCTTTTTTTCTTTTTGTACTTTCCGATGGAAAGAAAAGATACATTTTTTTTTTAGAAGAGAGAGAACCCTCCTCTTATTTATAAGAAAAAAAATAAATCTCTTAGGAAGGACATAACCTTTCTTTTAATTATCAATTATTAACCACCATCCATCATGGTGATTATTGATCAATATGATTTAAGATAATTTAATTAATTAATTAAAAAGAAATGATACAGTGTCTATTGAGAAGAGATATGACTCTTCATTTTGGATAATTTAATTAATTAATCAAAGTAAAAGAATGCAGTGTCTATTGAGAAGAAACATGACCATTTTCTTTAATTAATCAATTAATTAATTATTATTAAAATAAATGAAAGTGGGTCGCATAAATAAAATAATGAAAAAACTAACATTCTCCCACTTAGCCCACGTAATATTTAATAGTGCATAACATACTGCACAAATTATAAGTTAAAATCCTTATTTATAATGTTCAAATCATAAATTATCAATAAGTATTAAATTAATATGAATCATGATGGTTGTGTATCAATTTATCGACATAGTTTCTTCCATGTATTACAATATCAATTGTATACTTAACATAATGAGAAATAACATCATGATCTCATAATGTCTATTAAAAGACAAATCTTGTCAAACATCGCACAACATAAAGTATACACTAGTGATAAAATAAGTTACATAAATATCAGAAACAATAAACTGAGCTCAAAGTGTCAAACATAAAGAGCAATAAACATAAAACTAATAAATGGTTTCAGTAATGTCTATTCTCACAACATGTTCCTTAAATGTCTGAGATAGTAACCCTTTCATTAATGAATCCGCAATCATAAGGTTGGTGTTAATATATTCAATTGACACCATATGTTTTTGAACTTCTCCTTTAATGACAATGTATTTTAATTTCATATGCTTAGCACCTTTGGAATATTCGTCGTTTTTTGAAAAGATAATTGTTACGGAGTTATCATAGTAAATGTTCTCCGATTTGGCAATCTTGTCGACAATTTCAAGTCCTGAAATAAAATTTTGCAACCATGATCTCTGAATTATTGCTTCGAAGCATGCCACAAATTCAGCTTTCATATTGGATGCAGCATTGATAGTCTGTTTCACACTTTTTCATATTGAATCTCTTAAGAATTCTATCGATATATGTTTTTTAAAACAATCCTAACAATCATTATGATCTATCACGAAATATTTCAATTTTAATCACATAGGATGTCTCACCCATATCTTTCATTTCAAAGTTTTCAGAAAGAAAATTTTTGGTTTCATACAATAAGCCAAGATCATTAGTATCTAGCAAGATATCATCAACAAACTGAATGAGAAATATGATCTTGCTCCCACTAACCTTCAGATATATGCACCGATCAACAGTGTTTTCTTTAAATTCAAAGGAAGTGATGGTATCATTTAACTTAATATATCATTGTCAGGAAGTTTGCTTAAGTCTGTATATTGATTTATTAAGTTTACACACCATGTTTTTCTTTTCTTCAACTAAAAATCCTTCAGGTTGACTCGTGTAGACATCTTCATCTAAATTTTCATTCAAAAAGACAGTTTTCACATCCATTTGCTATAACTCCAAATCATAATGAGCTACTAGTGTCATGATAATTCTAAATGAATCTTTCTTAGAAATTAGAGAAAATATTTCTTTACAGTTGATGTCATATTTCTGTGTGAAACATTTGATAACAAGTTTGGTTTTATATCGTTCAATATTGTCATTTGAGTCTCGTTTGGTCCTAAAGTCTCATTTGCACCCAACTTTTTTACAACCTTCAGACAATTCAACGACATCCCAAACTTTATTGTGATCCATCAATTTCAACTCATATTTCATTGCATATAACCATTTAGAAGAATTTGCACTTTCCATGGCTTGTGAACGTGAAACTGAATCTTCATTGGCTCCCATGTCAAATTCAGACACATGTAGATAAATCACATAATCATCAAAAGTAGTAGACCTTCTTTGTCATTGAGACCTTCTAGGTACAACTTCATTTGGTTAATCTAATATAGGTTCATTAGTGACAGTTTCATTATGAGGTGTTTGATCATTTATCTGTTGTTTTTGTAAGTTGTCAGACTGTTCAACAACTGTATGAATAACAACTTGAGAAGAAATTTCAGGTAAAGAAACTTGATCGTTAATTTCTTGGATTTCTACTTTATGTGATTCCAAACTCCCACTAACTTCACAATTTTCAATGAACTCATCATTTCCAACTTTAATAATTCTCGTACTGTGGTTAGAATAATAAAATCTAGACCCTTTTGATTTTTCTGGTTAACCAATGAAGAAACCACTAGTTGTTCTTAAGTCTAGTTTCTTTTCATGTGGATTATAAATCCTTATTTCCGCTGGGCAGCCCTAAATATGTAGGTGCTTTAAACTAGGTTTCCTTCTTGTCCACAGTTCAAAGAGAGTCTGTAGAACTACTTTACTAGGAATCATGTTTAACAAATATGCAGCGGTCTTTAAAGCATGCATCCACAATGATAAGGGTAAAGAAAAATTGCTCATCATACTCCTAACTCTTTTCATCAGAGTACGGTTTTGCCTTTCTGCAACATTATTTTGTTGCGGTGTTCCTGACATAGTGTTTGAGCACATATGTCATTAGTTTGAAGGAATTTAGCAAATGATACTGGATATTGTCTAGATTCATTGTACCTTCCATAATATTCACGACCTTTATTAGATCTGATGATTCTCATTTTTCTGTCTAATTATCTCTCAATCTCAGATATAAACACCTTTACGACATATAGTGATTAAGATTTTTCATCCAATAAGTAGACAAACCCATAAAGTGAAAAGTCATCGATAAAGGTGATAAAAAAAATTTTTCCACCAAAAGATAAAACATCAAAAGGTCCACAAACATTTGTGTGCGTAATTTCAAGGTGTTGTGTGCTTCTTGTGGTAGCTTTCTTAAGTGCGGTTTCTGTGTGTTTTCCCTTAATACAATCCACACAGATGTCAAGATAAGTGAAATCCAAATCATTAAGGATGTTATTATTTATCAATATTTCAATTCTTTCTCTTCAGATTAAATGAAAACTTTAGTAGTGTATTAAAAATCTTCTTTGGGTGATATAACAATGCATAATAATAAATATAATTGATGTTTGAATTCTTAGTTTAACATAATTGACAATTGTTTATACTCAAATTAGACATGTTTATTATCTTTGGATATATAAACATATCTAACCAAGTATATAAATAGGTCACAATCATATTCAAATATTATAAAATAAATAATCAACATTTGGACGATCCACAAATATTTTATAATCATTAAACTTCAATATACTCATAATTAAATACAAAATTAATTCATAATAAACATCACATACGTATGAATAATTGAATTTATTTAATTTGACGCTATTAAACATGCTAATTTAACCACTTTGGTGACTAACAAATTAAACATAATATAAACATTGAATAAATGATATACCAAAAATATATGTATTTTTAGACATATATTTTATACTCATTTTTAGTGATATTGTTGTACTTTAATGGAAGGAAATTTTTATGTTTTCTTACAGGTTGTTGATTTTTAGGACTTCGAGCAAAAATGAAGCAAAAAGGATGAAATTTGGAGTTAAAATGGAAAATATGAAAATTTGTTCAGCGCCAGACTAGACGCCGACGACGTTGTTTGACAGAAAACAGTGAATTAAATAGAAGATCATTGGCGCCGACGGCGCCAATGTCGGTGCAAACCCTGTTTTTAAAAAATTCAACGAATTTGGACGCTTTTTTAAGAGTTTTTTTATGCACCTATTGGAAAACCAACTTTAGGCTTTATTTGGGGCTGAAATTGATGAGAAATGTGACTCTTCCTTACTTCTCATCTCCAAAATTCAACCTCCTACGCACCACACACTCTTTCATTTCATTCCACAATCATTTAGAGTCCATTATTCTTATAATTTAGAGTTTTTTATGGTGAGATTAAGTGTGAATTCTTCTTTAAAAGTTGTTGGAGAAGGAGAAAAGTGAGAGATTTCTTCTTCCTACTGTTTCTATGAGAGGCTACATGGGATTTGTTTTGAGAAAGAGTTTCAGATAAGTTTTGTTTGTTTAATAGTATTGTATGAACTTTCTTTTATATATGAAATTTGTGTTTTGTTGTATCTCTCTCACAAAGTCTGAGTAGTTTCCTTTATCTTTCTCCATACTCTGAGCTATGGTGAAATGCAGAGATAATATGGATGTGTCAATGTTAAAATATAAAATAAATTATGATTTTTTTTTTAACTTTGAACTTAATTTACTTTTCGATCTGGTCAATTGAATTGTTAAAAATTTTTGTGAAACATATGATTCGGGAAATGATGTGAGAGTTCTACAACAGAGTGAGGATCACAATTGATTCTATGAAGGAGAATTTTGTTCATGGAATTAAGTACAAATAAATAGGGAAATATACATTGTTGGGTGTTGAATTTTAGATTTTAGGGTGACAAACTAAAAATCTCTAATTCGATCTTTGTGTTAAGAACTAAAGCGAGAGTTAGCCTTCAGGGGAAGGAAAGTGGGAGCGCTTGAGTGGGAGTCAGTGTCCTCCTAGCCTAGCCACAGATTTAGGGACTAAACTTGAGATTAACCAATAATTTTCTATAACACTGTATCAGGATAGAAAATTAAAACAACTCATATTTTGCACAATACATATTCTAATCATTTATCTCATCTCATTTTACCAAAATCTCATTATATTCTAATCATTTATCTCATCTCATTTTACCAAAATCTCATTGTAGCGGGAACGATGTTTTTTCACATAAGAAATCTTCATCACATAAACATAGTTTAATAGTTTAATAGTTTTGTAATTTAATAGTTTAGTAATTACAGTTTAAAATTTGCATTTCAGTTTTGCTAGTAATTAAATAATTTAGTTCTGATAATATCTCAACATTCAAAATTAGTGAAAGTAATTTTATTTTACTTTCTGTAAATTTCCTAGTTAATTTATCATTTCAAATTTAGACCTTCATCATGGGATCGATATTTGAGGTTTAAATAGGAAATTATTTTATTACTTGATAACGATATACATACTTGCGTAAAATCCCAACATTAATTGTTTAAATTTCTTAATTATATATAGAGCATCAATTTTTTTGCACCGTCACATAGCAGAGTCGACTTTATAATTTTTACACAGCTATATTTTCATTTCGGGATCAATAAACAATAATATCCCAATTCACCGATTAACTTTAGTGATCTAATTTACAGCGGTAATTTTATCCAATTAACATAAATAAAATTAAATGAAAAATCATAAATTTAACAATCGAGACTCTGATACCACATGTTAGGATTTTTAAATTTATAAAATTCAATTTCAGGACCCAAAATTCATAAAATTCATGATCACCAAGACCTTTGAATTCATGATTTTCACATACCCATAAATGATATATACAGACCTGTATTCATGATCATATAATTCAATCTGAAAAGATAGAATTTCTCTCTCTAATTCTTATTTATTTCTGTACTTTCCGATTGAGAGAAGGAATACATTTTTTTCTTACGAGAGAGAGGCCCCTTATCTTATTTATAAGAGAAAATATAAGTTTCTTGTGAAGAGACACAACATTTCTCTTAATTATCCATTATTAACCACCATTCATCATAGTGATTATTGATCAATATGATTTAAGATAATTTAATTAATTAATTAAAGCAAAATGATACAGTGTCTATTGAGAAGAGACATGTCCATTCATTCAGGATAATTTAATTAATTAATTAAAGTGAAATGATACAACGTCTATTGGGAAGAGACATGACCATTTTTCTTTAATTAATCAATTAATTAATTACCATTAAAATAAATGACAGTGGGTCATAAAAATAAAATAATGAAAAACTAACATAATAAATATATAATAATTCTATATATTAGATTTATAAATACATAAAATGAAGTCAAGCTACAATAAACATTTTCATTATCCCTTATTAACGGTTCACTAATTATTTTTCTAATATTAAGATTTGTGAAGCTACTAGATATTTAGTATCAACTAACCATGACAAAGTAAAAATAGTTTCTAGTATTTGACACCATTACAATCGATTAGAAATGTTAAACTTGATTCTATTAGTACTCCTAAAAACAAAATTTATATTATTTAAAAAGCATCATGAAATTAGTTCTAAGCATATTATAAATTTTTTGCCCAATTGAAAGTCCCCAAGGTTTTTACCTCCTCGATACTATGATCTTGCTTAAGACCTTTAAAATCTTCATAAAGAAACAAGAAAATGAATAACAAGTAAAGAAGAACACGTTGATTGAATTGACCATATATGTGTGTGTGTGTATTATCAAATAAATGTTAAATATGCGACTGTAGGTTGATTTATATTTGAATTAAGAAATAAAAATTCTCCAAATTAAATAATCACATGTTAGAGAGCATTTTAATATTTTACATATTATAGAACTAACTTATTGCAAAATATGTAGTTATATACTTTTGAAGAGTACTATTTCCCCTACACGCAAACTCTCTCACAACCCACTTTCACGAATGTAGAGTCCATCATCATTGAAAAAATCATCATAAACCTTGTTGCATATCATAGGTGTTATTTTGTTTCACGAATGTAGAGTCCATCTATATACTTGTTTAACTATATATAATTAAATATATACTTCATAAGAATTAAGTCTCTATTCAAGTCATAGTTTTAACTATTACATGTTAAAGTGAAGGAGAGTGGTAGACATCACTTTAGAGAGTTGATAGCGGAGTTCAAAATTATTAAAAGTTTATCCATATATAATAATTCCCTTTAAAATAAAGCTAAGGAATGAAAAATACATCCTAAACCAAGAAAAAAAGTAAATTAGAAAGAAAATCAAGTTTTTATACTGAAATGAAAAAAATGCTTTTACCTTAAGGCTAGACATATTTGCTAGACTTAATTTAAAGTTATACTATGAGTTTTCTTGATGTAAAATTGTTGATAATTAAGTATAGCCACTTCCTCAAAGTAATATATTTGATTTTAAAATTCTAGTGTTATTTATGGAAAAGTAACATTTAAGCTTGGGGAATTCTGATGAGTAGAAAACATGTCTAATTTTATTTATATTTTGCATATTTTTATGGACGAAATTTCACACTAAAGAAGGTATTTTTATGTTTTTCTTACTGATCCAATACGTAGTAGAAGTGGAACAAAGTGGAGAAGAAATGGAGCGCAACGGGGCTAATATAGATCAATTAGATTAAAGGGACTGACACCCAGACTCAAACCATTGGACGTGAAGGTGCTCCTACCGAGCAGCTTGGCGCCATTTACTTGGGCACATAGGCGCCGGTGCATAGTCGAGCAAACAGGAGACCGACGTCTAGGTGCCTGCAATTGTTGGGCAGCTTTTCAACAGTTTCTCCCAAATAACATGGGGAGTTATTTGGAGGTTAACGGTTGTTCTTTAAGGGGATTTAGAAGACGATTTTCATGGAGAAGAAGAGGAGAACGGTAGGTTTGTTGTTGGGGAGAATTAGGGCTTTTAATTAGAGATTTTGGTGAGATTTGAGAGGTGTATTGTAAGGAGATTATTCAACACAGTAGCAAGGGTCTGAGAGATCCTATGAGAGCATTTTTAGAGCAATGTAAAGAGGAAAAAACTAAGTATTGTGCATTTTTTTATTGTACTTTTATTAAACACAATTACCTAGTGGATTAACATTATTTTGTGGTGTTTTCTCATGCTTTGTGAGCAGTATTTTCACATTTCTTTTGTAGTGATTATGTTAGTTGTGTAAGAATTGTATAATTCTTTTAAATTTGGTTTTCAATCTTTAATGTGATGAATATTCTTCAAAGCTTCATTTATTTTTCATCATCGCCAAATGATCAGTTAAAATATGTTGTGATACATAATGACTTAGGAGAATCATGGGAAAACAATTAGAATATTCACGTTGAACTATAGGGTATGAAGCAAAAGTAAACTATAGGGAGATGCATACATATAGGGAAATAATATTTGATGGATTCAAATTAGCGGTCAAGGAATTAAGACCAGTTTAACCAAACTTCTTTAGCACTCAGGGGAGGGAAAAGAAGAGAATTGCTCATAATTGTCACTAGTCACAATTATAATTTAAAACATTCATCTTCCTCCAAGCAACTTAAACCATTACAAGAGATGGTAGTTTTATATATTGGTTATCAACAATTCAAATATATTTAGTAGAATTTCTGTAGGTGTAAATCTTCAATTGTAGTTTGTAATTCTGTAAAACCAGTTAGCACAAATTATAACCAGCCTTACTTCCAGGCTAAGACTAATTTTAGTAGGTTAGAACTTCTCTTAAGGCTAATTGCCTTATTCCTTGTGGGATTGACATTCCAGACTCAAAATTTGATATTACTAATACGATACATACATTTGCGTGGGGCCCTGCACTTGGAATTAGGGTGTGTAAGGATTTTAGCATTAGTGCAGGGCGTATCAGACACACACATTCAACCATCAAAAAACATTAAAGTTGACTTCTTTTTGAAGTAAGTCATGAAAAAAGTCATCAATAGTTTTTGATGATTTGTTTTAAGGGTTCATGTAGGTATCACTCTCATATTTACATCCACAATATCCAAATCAATATAATTTTTTATATGACATTCTTAGTTTTCATACCACCAATATTAAAATTTTAAACATAAGCTACATATTAACGTATAGATTTTAATATAATTATGTCAAAATTATTTTAAAAATAAAAATAAATATTTAGCTATTAAATATACAAATTTATAAAAGATATGACATGTGACTAAATGCCTAAATCTCACCCAATGTTCTTGTGTTAAATGGCTATCTTCACCGAGATTTGTCCCCTGCTCCACGCTGAAAGAGCTCCGTTTTCAACATATTCTCTACACCTACTTTTCCAGTCTACCCCTACTGTACTGTACGCCATCGTCCCGCGAGCAGAGTCGCTTGCATATAGTATTGTCGAGACACCGTAGCCTCCACGCTTCTTCTTCCTTGTTCTCGATCGGAAGAAAAAGTAGGAGAAGACTTATCCTTCGTCTGTTTCTCGGCGGTTCGATCCCCGGAGTCAGCCACGCTCCGGCGATCCTACTCCTTCACAACGCAGGATGGTCTCTGCTAACCAAGAAATGGTGGTCTACTGCTTTGATACTCTCGTCACCCACTACAATGGTGAGCAGGCTCCTCTCCCGACCTTCGAGGATGGGCAGCAGTAAGATTCGACTGATGCTTGTTCTGTTGTTGATGCTTTTTTGTGGATCGCTTCTATATGGTGTTTCCGTTTGTGATAAGTTGTGGAGCTCTAATTACTGTGGCTGTTGAGTTTGAGAAATCGTGTTGGATGATTATCAGATGTTTATGATTTTGATCTGTGCTGAGTATGGATTTATAATTCTGCCAGGGTATATTTTCGAAAGATAGCCATCAACGGTATCTTTATTCGAGGATAAGGGGCAGAGTTTACTCATTTTACATGTCGGTGGCTTGTACCGTGAGATACTTGCTGCATCTATTTTGTTGTTGTGTTTTTTATTATGCCGTGAACTTTTATTCGATCGTTATTTTTTTTTAAGTAACATGTGCATTTTTAACATATTGAGCTTGATATTTGATAAGAATGAATTTACATTGAGGCTTTCCTTTTGAGGTGTTTCTTGGATTTTTCACTTCAAAATTTAACTTGTTGCCTCGGTATCTCATACGCGTTTTTTTATGTTCCGATGGGGTTGCTTATGCTTCTGCTCTCTTTCTGTAATTTCAGTTGTGTTGACTAAGAAGTGTGTCTGTTGTAGGTCCCCACTGATTGAATTTTAGCATACTTTTCATTTAGGGAAACAGGGACCATGCTTATATCCTTTAACTTTTGAATTTGTTGAACCAATTAAAACCTATGGCATGAAGCCATATAGCGGTTTCTGGCAGCCCAAGTTTTCTCTTTCACGATGAGAGGGTGGCAAAAGGTAGGAACTTGAGGATAGAATGAGAGAAAACTTGCATTGTGTGGGTAGTTTGGGGAGAGACAATAGCTGAAGTGGAAGATGGGAGGAAGTCAGTGAAACTGCAGGAATTGTTTGGTTATAGCATAAGTTTTTCCCAACTTAGCTTAATAGAAGAAGGGTGTAAATGTAGAATAAGACTGAAGCAGGAGCAGTGCATTTATCTCAACATAGAATGTGCAATCTGTACTGCCATTGGTATGGCAGAAAGCATATGTCCTTTTGAATGTATGCTCAAATCATGAAGAGATGAGTAAGTTGAAGAGCTCTCTATCTAACTTCTTTACCTTGCAAGGATTGGATTCTATTTTTGTAAAGGCCAAATGGAAAATTAGCCTCTT
>JXCR01147099.1:4723-24958 GCA_002079205.1 Phalaenopsis hybrid cultivar
TACCTGACACCTTCGGGGCAAAACCTGAAGCTTCATCATGACTCGAAGTGCTGAGATTTTCATGAACCAATGAAACTATTTTGTAGAGCACATTAAGTTCATGGGGTTCCAGCTGATCAGATGCCGATGAAAACTTCTGGCTGTTCTGTTCAGAACACATTCTCGGATCATTTGGCTCAAAATTACAGTCACCTGATAATTTATAAACAGGATCATTAATACATTTTAACAGTGGATCAGGAGGGTGCTCTGTTACTAAAACAATTTTCTTGAAAATTCAAAGTTTGTAAGGAAGAGTTGAAAGTGGAGACTAAAGAAAACAAAGCAATTGTGATCACCCTAATTCTACCATCAAGAGTGACACAATGTAGCGATCTTCATAAATTAACAAGATAAGAAAACTTTGAAATTGAAGCAAATTAACAATAAATTTGATCAAGCAGTATAGATAAGCAGTCATGAATATATACGTTTACAAGTATAACAAAGTGAAAAACAATTTGTCAAAGAATAAAGGTGAGAAGATAGTAATCTTCCAAATGGGTTGTACAGAGAGGCGAACCAATAAAGTGAACAAAATTTGATGTGTAAGAGGATGTTAATTTGCATTAGGAGAATTAAAATAAAAGTTTTAGGAAAATCAACAAATAGATATTGCTTTGAAAAAATAAAGAAATTAAAAATATTACTTTGAAGGAGTGAACGATAAATATTACTAAAACATAATAGAAATATTACTTTGAAGGATTACAAAATTTGATGCGTAAGATAAAGCCAATTATAAAACAAGTGCCTAGACCCATATTTTTCCAAGAATGAATAAACAACTTTCTAGTGAAACAAATGGAATTTTACATTTGTTCCTGTGCTCAGATATAAAAGGGGCTGCGACAGCATAGATGGATGGCAGGGTCAGCGATGGCAATGAAGCAAAGGTCGGGAATGACAACGACAACCAAGAGAGAAATGTGGAGGATGGAAAAATTGGGGATAAATACTACCGCAGGAATGAACTATAACCGGAGCACCACTCGATCCCTTGGAAGGAGATCGTCATCTCAGACGAGCTATAGGCGGAGCACCACCCGTCATTGGATAGAACACTCGAAGGGAGACATAGGATGAAAACCTATGCCAAAAATGAAAATCTAAAACATGAAAAATAAATATATAAGCCCAAGATAAATAGGAGTAAGCCCCTCTCAAAATGTCACGACCCGACCCAGTGCTTAGAATAAACTGAGGCGGAAACTGCGGTTGAACTGTATTAGCTTTTCATTTTACTTTACAGAATATTTTTTTCAAAATTTTCAATATATAAAAGAGTCACGAATCCACAAACTGCAATAAAATTAAACATCCAGAAAAACAACATAATTTAAAAATCACATTTCAAACCAACACATAACTTATCAATATCTAAAGAAAATAGTATAAAATAAAACTACAACACATCATAACTAGTACCTATCGGCTGCTGTCCTCTGTAAATCAAATCTCTCATACCAAACATATCAACCTAACTTTTTTCTTCTCATAAAAAAAAGTTTTAATTGTAAGTTTAACTTAGTGAGTAATTATAATTCAATATGTATTAAATTATAATGCTTATTTATGTATGAATGACCAAAAGAAAATGCAACTCAATACTTTATAATATATCAATTCTCGTTTCATTTTAAGTAGTTATCATTTTAATATCTTTAATAGTTGTAATAAGATTATCGCCATACCCGAATATATCCTAAAAAATGAAACCAAAGATGTCCTAAAAAATGTACTTAAAGTCACCCTCAAATTGTACTCAAAAGTACATCTTTACCATTTCATTTAACGTGTACAGTTACATCGTATCCCCTGTCAGTACCATCTGGAGATAATTCTGTATGACTTAATCTTTTACTTAACATTTCATATGAATTAAAATCCATTAAAATGTATCTTTATATGTAAGTTATTTTACTCTCATCTCATACGTGATTTTAGACCTTCAATATGCAAGATATAACTGAAAAATTAAACCATTTAATAAAGTAATTTTTCATTTACTAAAATATTAAACTAATACAAAAAAAATAATCACTCGTCTTGCTTAGCTCGCTTAACACCGATTTCCTAATCCCTAACTTTCTAGAATTAAATGTTTTTCAACCTACATTGCAGTAAACATTAATACTTTATTAAATATGAAATCCAAATTAAGTAAAACTTTAATTTAAAACATACCTTATCTTTTAAAACTATCTGTCTTTTTCCTCCATTCCAAAACATTCACCGACCTTCTTCCTCACTTCTTAACAGTAATAAAGTTTAATAACATTAATTTAACTAATTATATTATTAATTTCAATAACAACATAAGACTTAACATTTATCTTATAAGCTTTGAGATTGATCTCCTCCCTTGCTTGCTTCAGAAACTTTCCTTCAAGGTCGAAATCCCTGAATTAAAGTCCTGTTTAAATTTGACTTGGAATTTAAACACACACACACCACAAATTTATTAAATAGCTTAATAAAAACTAATAAAAACTCTAGCATAACTTAAAATTTTTTGGTTTTCCGCAACTCTTCCTCTCCCCTCACATGAATTTCATGTCAGCTCTTTGCCTAAATTGCACGAGCTTGGAACTATATATCGCAAGGTTTTGGTGCTCCCTTGAATGCAATTTTCCTTCGGTTCTGCTTTCGGGTGTAAGGGGAAATAAAAAACGCAAGCTTCTGTTGACTTGGCTTCTTCTGTTGAGGAGTTTTACGGCAAGGGTAGAATCGCAAGATTGATTTCCCGATTTTCTTCTTCTCGACTGCAGCTCTCGGGTAGAGAGAGAGAGAGAGAGGAAAAGAGAAATTATTTCTTGTGATTGTCGAGACGATCATATGTGTATAATTCTAAGCTAATAAAATTCTCTGCAACTCTGTGAACGTAGACAATTTACCAAACCAAATAAATCTGTATGTTCTGCTTTGTTTCTGTTTTGGGAATCTCTCGTTCCAATTTTTTACTTTATTGCCGTCATTTTTTCACAATTGATATCAGAGGTGTGGTTTCGAATCTAAGGAAGAACGATGGCTGGAGATGAAGTGAATGCATCAGGGATCGAGAAATTTGATGACACAGATTTTGGTCACTGGAGAATGCAGATAAATGACTACCTTTATGGGAAGAAACTTCATCTTCCATTAACTGCGAAAACGACAAAAAAAGATGAATAAGACTGATTGGAATATGTTAGATCAACAGGTCCTAGGGGTTATTCGATTAACCTTGTAAAGAAATGTTGCCTACAACATCATTAAGGAAAGAACTGCTACAGATCTCATGACAGCATTATCAGCTATGTATGAAAAGTCATTGGCGAATAACAAGGTGCACTTGATGGAAAAGTTATTCAACTTAAAGAAGCGGAATGTACATTTGTTGCACAACATCTGAAAGATTTCAATACTATCACAAATCAACTATCGTCTGTTGAAATTGAATTTGATAATGAGATACGTACACTGATATTATTAACTTCATCGTCAAATAACTGAGAAGTCATGAACATGACAATTAGTAATTCTGCAGGTAAATCCAAACTGAAATAAGATGATATTCGTGATTTAATTTTGGTTAAGAAGGTGCGCAGGAAAAATTCTGACGAGAACATGGATTTGAGTTCGACACTAAATGTTGATTCCAAAGGGAGATCACGGGACAGAAACTCAAACAGAGGAAGATCAAAATAAAAGCACAGAGACGAGCAATTCAAAATCTGATTAGAAGGCAACCTGTTAGAATTGTGACAAAGCTGACCACATAAAAAAGAACTGCAAAAATCCAAAGAAGATGAAAAATAATAACGCTAATGTTGTAACTGAAGAAGTACATGATGCACTATTGCTGACAGTTCCCAGTTCTGTTGATGACTGAATACTGAATTTAGATACATCTTTTCATGCATCTTCCCACCGAGTGTTAATACGAAACTATGTTGCAGGTGATTTTGGGAAGGTATATCTGACTGATGAAGAAGCTTTGAACGTGGTGGGGATGAGAGACATTAATATTGCACTTCTTAACAAGAGTAAATGAACTTTGTAGAAGGTCAGACACATTCCTGAGTTGAAAAACTTCATTTTTGTTGAGCAACTCAATGAGGGTGGTCATAAAATAGTGTTCTTAGATAGCTCCTAAAATGTTACAAAAAGGGCACTAGTACTGGCTCAGGGTAAGAAAACTAACACACTATACATGACTACAGGTTTATTCAGGCGTGGTCACATGAGTCAGAAGGACATGAAGGAACTTCAGTCCTGAAGGCAAGCAACCAAAGCTGAAGTCAGTTGATCTCAGAATGCGAGTTGCATTATGGGGAAACAGAATAATGTAGGTTTCTTGAAAAGTGACAGAACGGTAAAGACAAAAAAACTGAATCTTGTACACACTGATGTTCAGGGACATTCTCCAGTGGCATCTCTTGAATGCTTTCATTATTATGCCACATTAATTGATGACAACAGTAAAGAGGTAAGGTTTGTTGATCTATCAAATGTCACAATGCAAGATAGTGATGGAACTGATGAAGAGAGTGGGTCTGGAGCACCCATTTCTATTATTCTGCAATCAGCTGCAGTCGTCCGCCCCTACAATTACAATTCACAGATTAGTCTGACACAGACATTCTTCACAGTGTTACTCACCAACCTTGAATTATATTTTGCTGAAATATGACACAGAGTCACAAAACTACGAAGAAATCTTGCAAGATGAAAATTCGAGCAAGTGAGAGCTGACCATGAAAAAGAAAAGACTGGAGTTGTGCTCGACTTCAGTTGCTCTTCTAGTGTGAAGACATGTGTCTTAAGTTGCAGAGGTAGATGATATCACGTTTGAAGAAAAAAACCATGTAGACAGTGAATGATGCAGCCAGTGTCCAATCTCCAAGTGGGAAAATTATTGAGATATGTGGAGCCCAATCCACTACATCCAAATAGGAATGATTTGTGCATCTATGAAATATATCTGATAATAATTGGCTCTTTATTTTGTTTCTCTAAAAGCTTCATCCATACCTTCCTCTTTCGATTCCAACCTCCCAATTTTTTCCTACCTTATTTACTTCCCGAATCCAGATCTCCTGCTATCAGTAATTTTGCGATTAATAAATTCCTTAATGGGTCTAAGATTTGCAAGATTAAGGGTCTGCTTGGGGTAGCTGCAGTTGCGCTACCCCATAAAACTGTTGTAGGGAAGCTGCTGCGGGAAAGCTAGTTTTCTATTTGTTGCAACTATGTGAAAATAACTATGAGGCAGTTGTTTCTGGAAAAATCATTATTCTGTCCCTGTTTAGTAAAACTGTTTAAAACAGAACTGTTACAGCCATATATTTGATACTTCAGAAGCAGAAATTCATTTCAAAACAGAACAAAAGTTCAACAAAGCAAGGACAGAAACAGTCATCTTCTGCACCTTGCACCCTTGCATGCAACTATGGACAATCTCTTCAGATTTTTGTATGGTTTAAGATTTTCAAGAACATTCATGTCTAAGTCATAATTGACAATGTTCGGAAAGCTTCTAAATCCCACGTCTAAGTTCACATCATCATTAGTTTTGCCCCCAATTCAAGAATAAATCTATGAGTTTTCTCCACACATAATTTTGCAATGCGAAACTCTCTAGCATTCTTCACATTTTCAAAAAAAATATATTCTTAATTTGTGCAACTCACGCATACGTTCCAACCCCCCAATTCTATAACCATCCCCAATTCTTAACATTAAACTCATTCAGCTCTTGAAGAGACCTTAGTTTCCCAATTCCAAATACACTAAATAAAGCATTCGGGGGAAATTTTAGTTGACGCAGATTAGAAATATTACTCACTTCGTTTGGTAAGAAATCATCAAAACCATATTCTGATAAATCTCTTCTACAGATTTGAACTGCAAATGATAAAGATTGCTTTGAGATCTTGCCATCCGAGTGAGTTTTTGTATCGAAGATGCCTCAAATTTTTAAATGCCTTGGATAACATATTTATAAATGGAAATCGTATAGAGAACAAACAAATGCTTCTTGATATGTTAACAATTTCATTACGTA
Source organism: Phalaenopsis hybrid cultivar (assembly GCA_002079205.1). Taxonomy (NCBI): domain Eukaryota; kingdom Viridiplantae; phylum Streptophyta; class Magnoliopsida; order Asparagales; family Orchidaceae; genus Phalaenopsis; species Phalaenopsis hybrid cultivar. Next base: position 10,812 of record JXCR01147099.1, read on the forward strand.
TATCAATAAAATATTGATCACCTCTTTAACGGGTCAAAAAAAGCGAATGCAAATTTTTAACTTCTTTGAAAAGTTGCAAGTGACTTCAAATTAGGTAGCATATCCTTCAGATGAAGGATAGTACTGACCTCAGCTGAAACTTTTATCAGCACAATCTCCTCAAGTTTCTCCAAGTTGGGATCAATTTTGAAATCATGTTCGTCGACTTTGCAAAGTTTGCAAGCAATTTCAAAATAAATAAATAAATAAAAAGCTAAGGATTGTAAAAAACACCTTTGTTTTCTCTATGATTCATCTAACCAACTCCTGTTCGTCTCAAGTTCCATGTACTCAAATTCATCGAGCAAATCAATTTAACTCATCGATGGCATATCGTAGCTACCAGATTCAACTGTTGAGTGTCGGATTTCGATCTGTGATTTTATGCTTGTAGGAAAGTAGAGGCGACAACTTGGATCTTGGGGTGATTATCTCGCAGCCTCTCCAGCTCCTCCCAGCGTGTTTGCCATNGTAGCAGTCATGAATATATACGTTTACAAGTATAACAAAGTGAAAAACAATTTGTCCAAGAATAAAGGTGAGAAGATAGTAATCTTCCAAATGGGTTGTACAGAGAGGCGAACCAATAAAGTGAACAAANAGAAAGCATGTGGATGATAAGAGCCTCTAATGTTCTTGGGAAGCGATTCTAATTAAAAAAAATAGTGGAATAAAGACTAAGTTTTTCAAATGAAATTTTACCGAGATTTAAATATTAATAATTAGTAATCAAAATTACCGAAAAATCAAATGATACTTAAANAAATCATGCAGTTTACTTTAATTTGATCAACGAAAAAGAAAGGAATAAAGCTAAATTTGAATAAGTAGAATCAATTAACAGATAAAAGTCTACATGAGGTACATGTTGTTTACAATGAAGGGGGGAGATCAACGCAAGTTGCTTAACAAATGTTTTGATGAATTAAAAAAGAACAAATCATATTACCCCTATCACAACTATTTAGCATTGACATTATGAATTTTATTCTAAGACATAAAAGAAAAAATTCATTCGACCCAAATTATTTTACATGACTTCTAACTGCATAAACCTTAGTACCATTTCCTTCCTAGTCATTATAAAAAAAGTTCTTAGCCAGGAGTCATTATACTATCAGTTAATCATTTACTGTTCCGTGTTTAATTAATCACCTGCATTTGTCTTTAAATTAGTTATTAGTGAATTATTGTCATTATCATTAGAAACTAATTTCATATTTGTTCATTTGCCCAATGACAGTTCAATCGATTTTGGATAAAGCCAATAATAAAACAAGTGCCTAGACCCATATTTTTCCAAGAATGAATAAACAACTTTCTAGTGAAACAAATGGAATTTTACATTTGTTCCTTTGCTCAGATATAAAAGGGGCTGCGACAACATAGATGGATGGCAGGGTCAGCGATGGCAATGAAGCAAAGGTCGGGAATGACAACGACAACCAAGAGAGAAATGTGGAGGATGGAAAAATTGGGGATAAATACTACCGCAGGAATGAACTATAACCGNAAAGGTCGGGAACGACAATGACAACCAAGAGAGAAATGTGGAGGATGGAAAAATTGGGGATAAATACTACCGCAGGAATGAACTATAACCGGAGCACCACTCGATCCCTTGGAAGGAGATCGTCATCTCAGACGAGCTATAGGCGGAGCACCACCCGTCATTGGATAGAACACTCGAAGGGAGACATAGGATGAAAACCTATGCCAAAAATGAAAATCTAAAACATGAAAAATAAATATATAAGCCCAAGATAAATAGGAGTAAGCCCCTCTCAAAATGTCACGACCCGACCCAGTGCTTAGAATAAACTGAGGCGGAAACTGCGGTTGAACTGTATTAGCTTTTCATTTTACTTTACAGAATATTTTTTTCAAAATTTTCAATATATAAAAGAGTCACGAATCCACAAACTGCAATAAAATTAAACATCCAGAAAAACAACATAATTTAAAAATCACATTTCAAACCAACACATAACTTATCAATATCTAAAGAAAATAGTATAAAATAAAACTACAACATATCATAACTAGTACCTATCGGCTGCAGTCCTCTGTAAATCAAATCTCTCATACCAAACATATCAACCTAACTTTTTTCTTCTCATAAAAAAAAGTTTTAATTGTAAGTTTAACTTAGTGAGTAATTATAATTCAATATGTATTAAATTATAATGCTTATTTATGTATGAATGACCAAAAGAAAATGCAACTCAATACTTTATAATATATCAATTCTCGTTTCATTTTAAGTAGTTATCATTTTAATATCTTTAATAGTTGTAATAAGATTATCGCCATACCCGAATATATCCTAAAAAATGAAACCAAAGATGTCCTAAAAAATGTACTTAAAGTCACCCTCAAATTGTACTCAAAAGTACATCTTNAAGTTTTAATTGTAAGTTTAACTTAGTGAGTAATTATAATTTAATATGTATTAAACTATAATGCTTATTTATGTATGAATAACCAAAAGAAAATGCAACTCAATACTTTATAATATATCAATTCTCGTTTCACTTTAAGTAGTTACCATGTTAATATCTTTAATAGTTGTAATAAGATTATCGCCATACCCGAATATATCCTAAAAATGAAACCAAAGATGTCCTAAAAAATGTACTTAAAGTCACCCTCAAATTGTACTCAAAAGTACATCTTTACCATTTCATTTAACGTGTACAGTTACATCGTATCCCCTGTCAGTACCATCTGGAGATAATTCTGTATGACTTAATCTTTTACTTAACATTTCATATGAATTAAAATCCATTAAAATGTATCTTTATATGTAAGTTATTTTACTCTCATCTCATACGTGATTTTAGACCTTCAATATGCAAGATATAACTGAAAAATTAAACCATTTAATAAAGTAATTTTTCATTTACTAAAATATTAAACTAATACAAAAAAAATAATCACTCGTCTTGCTTAGCTCGCTTAACACCGATTTCCTAATCCCTAACTTTCTAGAATTAAATGTTTTTCAACCTACATTGCAGTAAACATTAATACTTTATTAAATATGAAATCCAAATTAAGTAAAACTTTAATTTAAAACATACCTTATCTTTTAAAACTATCTGTCTTTTTCCTCCATTCCAAAACATTCACCGACCTTCTTCCTCACTTCTTAACAGTAATAAAGTTTAATAACATTAATTTAACTAATTATATTATTAATTTCAATAACAACATAAGACTTAACATTTATCTTATAAGCTTTGAGATTGATCTCCTCCCTTGCTTGCTTCAGAAACTTTCCTTCAAGGTCGAAATCCCTGAATTAAAGTCCTGTTTAAATTTGACTTGGANCCTTGCTTAGCTCGCTTAACACCGATTTCCTAATCCCTGACCTTCTAGAATTAAATGTTTTTCGACCTAAATTGCAGTAAACATTAATACTTTATTAAATATGAAATCCAAATTAAGTAAAACTTTAATTTAAGACATACCTTATCTTTTAAAACTATCTGTCTTTTTCCTCCATTCCAAAGGATTTACCGACCTTCTTCCTCACTTCTTAATAGTAATAAAGTTTAATAACATTAATTTAACTAATTATACTATTAAATTCAATAACAACATAAGACTTAACATTTATCTTATAAGCTTTGAGATTGATCTCCTCTCTTGCTTGCTTCAGAAACTTTCCTTCAAGGTCGAAATCCCTGAATTAAAGTCCTGTTTAAATTTGACTTGGAATTTAAACACACACACACCACAAATTTATTAAATAGCTTAATAAAAACTAATAAAAACTCTAGCATAACTTAAAATTTTTTGGTTTTCCGCAACTCTTCCTCTCCCCTCACATGAATTTCATGTCAGCTCTTTGCCTAAATTGCACGAGCTTGGAACTATATATCGCAAGGTTTTGGTGCTCCCTTGAATGCAATTTTCCTTCGGTTCTGCTTTCGGATGTAAGGGGAAATAAAAAACGCAAGCTTCTGTTGACTTGGCTTCTTCTGTGAAGGAGTTTTACGACAAGGGTAGAATCGCAAGATTGATTTCCCGATTTTCTTCTTCTCGACTGCAGCTCTCGGGTAGAGAGAGACANGTGTAAGGGGAAATAAAAAACGCAAGCTTCTGTTGACTTGGCTTCTTCTGTTGAGGAGTTTTACGGCAAGGGTAGAATCGCAAGATTGATTTCCCGATTTTCTTCTTCTCGACTGCAGCTCTCGGGTAGAGAGAGAGAGAGAGAGGAAAAGAGAAATTATTTCTTGTGATTGTCGAGACGATCATATGTGTATAATTCTAAGCTAATAAAATTCTCTGCAACTCTGTGAACGTAGACAATTTACCAAACTAAGTAAATCTGTATGTTCTGCTTTGTTTCTGTTTTGGGAATCTCTCGTTCCAATTTTTTACTTTATTGCCGTCATTTTTTCACAATTGATATCAGAGGTGTGGTTTCGAATCTAAGGAAGAACGATGGCTGGAGATGAAGTGAATGCATCAGGGATCGAGAAATTTGATGACACAGATTTTGGTCACTGGAGAATGCAGATAAATGACTACCTTTATGGGAAGAAACTTCATCTTCCATTAACTGCGAAAACGACAAAAAAAGATGAATAAGACTGATTGGAATATGTTAGATCAACAGGTCCTAGGGGTTATTCGATTAACCTTGTAAAGAAATGTTGCCTACAACATCATTAAGGAAAGAACTGCTACAGATCTCATGACAGCATTATCAGCTATGTATGAAAAGTCATTGGCGAATAACAAGGTGCACTTGATGGAAAAGTTATTCAACTTAAAGAAGCGGAATGTACATTTGTTGCACAACATCTGAAAGATTTCAATACTATCACAAATCAACTATCGTCTGTTGAAATTGAATTTGATAATGAGATACGTACACTGATATTATTAACTTCATCGTCAAATAACTGAGAAGTCATGAACATGACAATTAGTAATTCTGCAGGTAAATCCAAACTGAAATAAGATGATATTCGTGATTTAATTTTGGTTAAGAAGGTGCGCAGGAAAAATTCTGACGAGAACATGGATTTGAGTTCGACACTAAATGTTGATTCCAAAGGGAGATCACGGGACAGAAACTCAAACAGAGGAAGATCAAAATAAAAGCACAGAGACGAGCAATTCAAAATCTGATTAGAAGGCAACCTGTTAGAATTGTGACAAAGCTGACCACATAAAAAAGAACTGCAAAAATCCAAAGAAGATGAAAAATAATAACGCTAATGTTGTAACTGAAGAAGTACATGATGCACTATTGCTGACAGTTCCCAGTTCTGTTGATGACTGAATACTGAATTTAGATACATCTTTTCATGCATCTTCCCACCGAGTGTTAATACGAAACTATGTTGCAGGTGATTTTGGGAAGGTATATCTGACTGATGAAGAAGCTTTGAACGTGGTGGGGATGAGAGACATTAATATTGCACTTCTTAACAAGAGTAAATGAACTTTGTAGAAGGTCAGACACATTCCTGAGTTGAAAAACTTCATTTTTGTTGAGCAACTCAATGAGGGTGGTCATAAAATAGTGTTCTTAGATAGCTCCTAAAATGTTACAAAAAGGGCACTAGTACTGGCTCAGGGTAAGAAAACTAACACACTATACATGACTACAGGTTTATTCAGGCGTGGTCACATGAGTCAGAAGGACATGAAGGAACTTCAGTCCTGAAGGCAAGCAACCAAAGCTGAAGTCAGTTGATCTCAGAATGCGAGTTGCATTATGGGGAAACAGAATAATGTAGGTTTCTTGAAAAGTGACAGAACGGTAAAGACAAAAAAACTGAATCTTGTACACACTGATGTTCAGGGACATTCTCCAGTGGCATCTCTTGAATGCTTTCATTATTATGCCACATTAATTGATGACAACAGTAAAGAGGTAAGGTTTGTTGATCTATCAAATGTCACAATGCAAGATAGTGATGGAACTGATGAAGAGAGTGGGTCTGGAGCACCCATTTCTATTATTCTGCAATCAGCTGCAGTCGTCCGCCCCTACAATTACAATTCACAGATTAGTCTGACACAGACATTCTTCACAGTGTTACTCACCAACCTTGAATTATATTTTGCTGAAATATGACACAGAGTCACAAAACTACGAAGAAATCTTGCAAGATGAAAATTCGAGCAAGTGAGAGCTGACCATGAAAAAGAAAAGACTGGAGTTGTGCTCGACTTCAGTTGCTCTTCTAGTGTGAAGACATGTGTCTTAAGTTGCAGAGGTAGATGATATCACGTTTGAAGAAAAAAACCATGTAGACAGTGAATGATGCAGCCAGTGTCCAATCTCCAAGTGGGAAAATTATTGAGATATGTGGAGCCCAATCCACTACATCCAAATAGGAATGATTTGTGCATCTATGAAATATATCTGATAATAATTGGCTCTTTATTTTGTTTCTCTAAAAGCTTCATCCATACCTTCCTCTTTCGATTCCAACCTCCCAATTTTTTCCTACCTTATTTACTTCCCGAATCCAGATCTCCTGCTATCAGTAATTTTGCGATTAATAAATTCCTTAATGGGTCTAAGATTTGCAAGATTAAGGGTCTGCTTGGGGTAGCTGCAGTTGCGCTACCCCATAAAACTGTTGTAGGGAAGCTGCTGCGGGAAAGCTAGTTTTCTATTTGTTGCAACTATGTGAAAATAACTATGAGGCAGTTGTTTCTGGAAAAATCATTATTCTGTCCCTGTTTAGTAAAACTGTTTAAAACAGAACTGTTACAGCCATATATTTGATACTTCAGAAGCAGAAATTCATTTCAAAACAGAACAAAAGTTCAACAAAGCAAGGACAGAAACAGTCATCTTCTGCACCTTGCACCCTTGCATGCAACTATGGACAATCTCTTCAGATTTTTGTATGGTTTAAGATTTTCAAGAACATTCATGTCTAAGTCATAATTGACAATGTTCGGAAAGCTTCTAAATCCCACGTCTAAGTTCACATCATCATTAGTTTTGCCCCCAATTCAAGAATAAATCTATGAGTTTTCTCCACACATAATTTTGCAATGCGAAACTCTCTAGCATTCTTCACATTTTCAAAAAAAATATATTCTTAATTTGTGCAACTCACGCATACGTTCCAACCCCCCAATTCTATAACCATCCCCAATTCTTAACATTAAACTCATTCAGCTCTTGAAGAGACCTTAGTTTCCCAATTCCAAATACACTAAATAAAGCATTCGGGGGCAATTTTAGTTGACGCAGATTAGAAATATTACTCACTTCGTTTGGTAAGAAATCATCAAAACCATATTCTGATAAATCTCTTCTACAGATTTGAACTGCAAATGATAAAGATTGCTTTGAGATCTTGCCATCCGAGTGAGTTTTTGTATCGAAGATGCCTCAAATTTTTAAATGCCTTGGATAACATATTTATAAATGGAAATCGTATAGAGCACAAACAAATGCTTCTCGATATGTTAACAATTTCATTACGTATATCAATAAAATATTGATCCCCTCTTTAACAGGTCAAAAAAAGCGAATGCAAATTTTTAACTTCTTTGAAAAGTTGCAAGTGACTTCAAATTAGGTAGCATATCCTTTAGATGAAGGATAGTACTGACCTCAGCTGAATCTTTTATCAGCACAATCTCCTCAAGTTTCTCCAAGTTGGGATCAATTTTGAAATCATGTTCGCCGACTTTGCAAAGTTTGCAAGCAATTTCAAATAAATAAATAAATAAATAAATAAAAAGCTAAGGATTGTAAAAAACACCTTTGTTTTCTCTATGATTCATCTAACCAACTCCTGTTCGTCTCAAGTTCCATGTACTCAAATTCATCGAGCAAATCAATTTAACTCATCGATGGCATATCAAAGCTACCAGATTCAACTGTTGAGTGTCGGATTTCGATCTGTGATTTTATGCTTGTAGGTAGGTAGAGGCGACAACTTGGATCTTGGGGTGATTATCTCGCAGCCTCTCCAGCTCCTCCCAGCGTGTTTGCCATCTAAACTGATCTTGCAGGTAATCAGACCAAGCATTGAGTACCTACAAACTAGTTTGTGATGGCACCGATCAAGGCTGAAGACCTCGAGGCAAACGAGAAAAAGGGCACCAATTGAAAAAGTCGAATGAGAAAGCGGGGCGGAACTAGCGGCCCGCTTTTTACCTAAACCGTGTCGCGCCGCCCCTCTCCTGCTACCCCAAACAGTGAATAATAGCGGCACCACGCCTCGCCGCTGCTTCACCGCAGCCCCAAACGCAGCCTAAATGGATGCTTCTTCGGCTGTGACGTTGGACAATATTCCTTGTTTGTGGCTTCTTCTTCAGTTCGTCTTGCGAAAGAAGCANGTTGAGTACCTATAAACTAGTTTGTGATGGCACCGATCAAGGCTGAAGGCCTCGAGGCAAACGAGAAAAAGGGCACCAATTGAAAAAGTCGAACGAGAAAGCGGGGCCGAACTAGCGGCCCGCTTTTTACCTAAACCATGTCACGCCGCCCCTCTCCTGCTACCCCAAACAGTGAATAATAGCGGCACCACACCTCGCCACTGCTTTACCGCCGCCCCAAACGCAACCTAAATGGATGTTTCTTCGGCTGTGACGTTGGACAATATTCCTTGTTTGTGGCTTCTTCTTCAGTTCGTCTTGCGAAAGAAGCAGAAGGGCAAAGCAGAAGGATTCACATCTTGTTCGAAGGAAGGAGTTCCGAGCAATTATGGAGGAAGAGAATCGTGTCGAAGCTTTGATCACATATAGAGGAGGATACTTGTTGTTTGGAGCTTCAGAGTATCGCGAAGGGTTTTACTCGGGATCTTCTTAGACAAATAGCTTCCTAGCTTCTTCGATGTGAGGTTTATACATGAGCGGAAAAGAAGGAAATCACAACTCTTTGTTAGAGAGAGGAGAGAGAAAGAGTCTTTCTTGTAATCGTCGAGACGATCAACAAGTAAGGCTGTCAAAAAAGCTCGTTGTTCGCGAACAGTTCGTGTTCGGTTCGTCAATGAGTTTGTGTTCGATTTNGATTATGGAGGAAGAGAATCGTGTCGAAGCTTTGATCACAAATAGAGGAGGATACTTGTTGTTTGGAGCTTCAGGGAATCGCGAAGGGTTTTACTCGCGATCTTCTTCGACAAGTAGCTTCCTAGCTTCTTCAATGTGAGGTTTATACATGAGCGTAAAAGAAGGAAATCACAACTCTTTGTTAGAGAGAGGAGAGAGAAAGAGTCTTTCTTGTAATCGTCGAGACGATCAACAAGTGTAATAATCGAACTGATAAAATCCTCTGCAACTCTGTGGGCGTAAACAATTTGACGAACCAAGTAAATCTGTGTTTCACTTTGTTTCTGTTTTGCGAATTTTTCGTTCAATTTTCTCGCTTTATTGTCATTGTTTTTCACAACAATCCAGAGCCAAGCAAACAACACCCTCCTCTTTTTCTGCACAAACGAAGACTGGTGAAGTCGCTCGACTAGGGAATGAAGGCTTACTTTGACTTCGAATTCTTATTCTTCTTCCCTCTTCAATTCTTCTCTCGTTCTCCGTTCGTTCTGTGACTGTTAGGAGTGAAGAATGATCGAGAGGTGCCCTCCCCCTCTAAACTTCACTTGATGAATCATCCTAACGGTTTGATTTAGTATTATTATTTAATATTTTATTTTTTTATTCTTTCATTAAAAATTTAGTTATTACACACAAGGAGGCAGTAAATCCACGTATGAAAGGTCAATCGACCCTCAGAATCCCAAAATGAGAGGGTCCATTCCGTCCAAGTTTTGTTGCGCCCGGTCCAAACGCAGGAGTGGTTGCGGGATTGTAGCAAGGGTCGCGAGGATTCAACAAAGATCGCGGGATTGTAATAGGGATCGAAGGACTATAGCAGGGATCGCGAAAAGGGTCCCATACAGGAAGCTCCAGCGTCAAAATGTATTTGTGATTTAGTTAATAATTTAAGNCTTCAACAAAGATCGCGGGATTGTAATAGGGATCGAAGGACTATAGCAAGGATCGCGAAAAGGGTCCCATACAGGAAGCTCCAGCGTCAAAATGTATTTGTGATTTAGTTAATAATTTAAGATATTAACTCTTGTTAAATAAAAAAAAGGTGCAAGTAGGTGGAGAGCCATCAATATAAAATCTCAGGAGGGTTTATATGCATGATAATATTTCTATATTAATTAATTCAATCTACGACCTTTAGAATACACTAGCAAAAATTTAAATGCTATTTCAAACTCATAAAAGTTTGTGAAATATTGTTAGTTATAGATTCCATAATTTTTTAAGCATGATTAAGCTTTATTTCTTCTACTCATACTCATTTCTTACACTTACATGGTACTGAGTCGTTATAAATTCTATGAGACAATCTTACACTATACTTTTCCAAGTTTAATACTACCAGGTAAGAGTGCTTGAAAGCTACCTTTCCTATTCTCTCACGGGATAACAGCGCAAATAACCATTCAATTAATGATTCAATCTAAATATTTAAATGCAAGTCCAGTATAAGTTTCTCCATAAATCCTTAAACAGGTAGAAAAGTGATAGGGCTAACCTTTTGAGAAATCATTTTTTGGAGCATGGTCTCCACTTTTTAAGCAACCATCTAAGCTTCTCAACATTAGATTCTGTCATATGTCAAAANAAGTACAAGGCATGGTCTTAAGAGTTGCCGAGATGATGTGTCTGAGAGCCTTGTTGGTTCAGCTCACGATGGACCAAGAAACTCAAATGAAGGTGTGGGACAACATTTCAACCATAAACATTGCCAACAACTCGGTGCAACATGATAGAACCAAACATGTGAAGATTGATATATTCTTCATCAAGGAAAAGTTGAATAACGGGCTACTGGGGCTAAGTCATGTAATCACTAGGGAGTAAGTGGTTGACTGCCTCATTAAAAGACTTAGCTTATTAGATTTGTCTAGGTTATGTGACAAGATAGGCATAGTGGATATTTTTTGCCCAGCTTGAGAGGGAGTGTTGAGAATTGGACTTTATTTTGGGTCTTATTGGTAAAAAGGGAATATTGAAGAAAACTAGGGGTTTATTTGCAAAACATTGTAATACCCTATTTAAGCCCATGTTATGAATGATCAAATTAAATTTTAAACAATTCTTTCCATTGAGCCACTATAAACTTGAAATAGATTGGAAGTCAAGAGATGTGGATTGAAACTCAACTTCAGCTTGTTCGAGTCAATTCCAATTTGGCACAAAGAAGGAATAAAATTTTGAGTTCCGGGCTATTTTATCATTCGAAGGCTTTAATTAATTTAACATCAGAGATAAAGAAAAAAATTTTGGACAACAAATTTAGAACAGCATGAAGACAAATCTGATTCTACCACAAGCCAGAGATAAAACTTGATATCCGTTTTTACGTTCACATAACCAGGTTCCATATAATTAAAATAAAAAAGAATTTGATGACATGTAATTATTACTTCAGAAGCAACATGTAATGCAAAATCCTACATGCAATACGAAGCATTGAATTAGCAGAGGAGAAGAAGAAAGCAACTAGATGGAAACAACGTTAAAAAGTAGTAATATATTTTCTATTGATCATGCTACACAACGTTCAGTAAATTCTAACATAACTTGGATTATTTGGCCTAGACATGCCAGCTCAAGTGGGTGGCAGAACATCCATAACTACCGCAAAATGAAAAATTCAAATATTAGTGCAGCAAATGAAACTAAAAGGATTTGTTCATTACGGCAAGGTGAAACATTTGAAAAGGTTTTAAATTATACTATAATCCTTAAAATTGCACATGTCGTCATTTAGTCCAGCATTGCTAAAAGATCGCCATTTGCACCCCAAAATTTCACAGAACTTATGGTTTTGTACTTTAGCGGACCTATTAACCTGCATATTTTGGTAAACTAATCCAGCTATCCTTCCATTTTACAAATACATTATCAAACTAAACACATACCTTTTTTGAAGAAAGAGAGAGATGGGTGAAGGGTGAGTGATAAGGGAAGGGGAGCTTTAAGGTGATGTTGGAGTAGTATCTCAGAACGGAGGAGAAACAGATCCCGACTAGAAGGAGAGGCTTTTGGGCACCACGAGTTGGGATTGTGAGAGGTTGCTAAAAAGGAGAGAGGATGCTTGAAAAGCCCGCTTATTAATAGTTCTGGGGGCTTCTGCTAGTAGGAGTGTGCCAAAGTAAAGGGAGTCTAGAGGTATGTTATCTGATCAGCCATAATAAGGGTTCAAGTAAAGTTACAGAGAAGCTGGATGGCCGTTATAAGTGGGCAAAATTGGCCCGAGTGGCAAAAGTGGCGGAAATAGATAGATATTATGTAGAAAACTGGGTGTCTGCTACCCCAATCATATGAAAGATCTTAAGGCACGCGGATCAAGGCTTTGCCTTTGGATGTTTCTTTATGACCCTCAAATTGCAATCCGTGTGCTCTCCTATAAGATTGCCAGCCCCTATTTATTTTTTCTTTCATTTTTTGTTTTATTCATATTTTGTAATTCCTATGAGAGATGCATATATATTTTCCCCTCTTGTATAAAGAAAATTAAAGAACCGTGTAAGCTTTTCCCATTATTTTATTTTTTGCGTGGTATCAGAGCCTTGTGCTTTCCATCTTGTTATCTCTATTGACGATGTTGTATAAGTCGGCGAAACCGGTGCCCAAAAACATTTCATAGTCTCTATAGGTCTCGGTAATTTCGAAGCCACTTCACCCCACCCTACAACTCTGTATTTGTTGATTATTATTCCCAGCATTCAGCCCCATCTCGCAATTACAAAACTTAATTGGCACAACAATCTCGAGTGGACTCAAATAAAAAAAATGACAATCCGAAATATCCTCTTGATATTTCGAAACATGCTACTNAAAGTATGTGCTAGATATACTCACGAAAACAGATATGTTGGGGTGCAAACCTAGAGTCTCTCGAATTGACTAGAAGACAAGCTAAGTGTAGAGACAAGATAACCGGTTGATCGTGAAGGGTACCATATATTGGTGGGTTGTCTGATCTATCTGTGTCACACCCGACCCAAAATCTCTATTACAGTGAGTATGGTAAGCCACTACATGCATGATCCAACGAAGGAACCAATGATGCNTTCCTATTCTCTCACGGGATAACAGCGCAAATAACCATTCAATTAATGATTCAATCTAAATATTTAAATGCAAGTCCAGTATAAGTTTCTCCATAAATCCTTAAACAGGTAGAAAAGTGATAGGGCTAACCTTTTGAGAAATCATTTTTTGGAGCATGGTCTCCACTTTTTAAGCAACCNGAACCAATGATGCAAGGCATCAGATTCTGAGCTACCTGAAGAGTACACCAAAGGGTTGATCTTGAGAAAGAATGAGCATGTAGACATTGAGGGCTTATGACGCTGATTGGGCGAGTTGTGTAGATGACGAAAGATCCACCGCAGTATACCACATGTTCATAGGAGACAACTTGGTCTTTTTGAAAAGCAAGAAATAATATGTAGTAACGAAGTCAACAATAGAGACAAAGTACAAGGCATGGTCTTAAGAGTTGCCGAGATGATGTGTCTGAGAGCTTTGTTGGTTCAGCTCACGATGGACCGAGAAACTCAAATGAAGGTGTGGGACAACATTTCAACCATAAACATTGCCAACAACTCGGTGCAATATGATAGAACCAAACATGTGAAGATTGATATATTCTTCATCAAGGAAAAGTTGAATAACGAGCTACTGGGGCTAAGTCATGTAATCACTAGGGAGTAAGTGGTTGACTGCCTCATTAAAAGACTTAGCTTATTAGATTTGTCTAGGTTATGTGACAAGATAGGCATAGTGGATATTTTTTGCCCAGCTTGAGAGGGAGTGTTGAGAATTGGACTTTATTTTGGGTCTTATTGGTAAAAGGGAATATTGAAGAAAACTAGGGATTTATTTGCAAAACGTTGTAATACCCTATTTAAGCCCATGTTATGAATGATCAAATTAACAATTCTTTCCATTGAGCCACTATAAACTTGAAATAGATTGGAAGTCAAGAGATGTGGATTGAAACTCAACTTCAGCTTGTTCGAGTCAATTCCAATTTGGCACAAAGAAGGAATAAAATTTTGAGTTCCGGGCTATTTTATCATTCGAAG
>JXCR01147099.1:25529-35712 GCA_002079205.1 Phalaenopsis hybrid cultivar
AAGTAAAGTTACAGAGAAGCTGGATGGCCGTTATAAGTGGGCAAAATTGGCCCGAGTGGCAAAAGTGGCGGAAATAGATAGATATTATGTAGAAAACTGGGTGTCTGCTACCCCAATCATATGAAAGATCTTAAGGCACGCGGATCAAGGCTTTGCCTTTGGATGTTTCTTTATGACCCTCAAATTGCAATCCATGTGCTCTCCTATAAGATTGCCAGCCCCTATTTATTTTTTCTTTCATTTTTTGTTTTATTCATATTTTGTAATTCCTATGAGAGATGCATANTTAAAGGGAGTCTAGAGGTATGTTATCTGATCAGCCATAATAAGGGTTCAAGTAAAGTTACAGAGAAGCTGGATGGCCGTTATAAGTGGGCAAAATTGGCCCGAGTGGCAAAAGTGGCGGANGTAAAGGGAGTCTAGAGGTATGTTATCTGATCAGCCATAATAAGGGTTTAAGTAAAGTTACAGAGAAGCTGGATGGCCGTTATAAGTGGGCAAAATTGGCCCGAGTGGCAAAAGTGGCGGAAATAGATAGATATTATGTAGAAAACTGGGTGTCTGCTACCCCAATCATATGAAAGATCTTAAGGCAAGCGGATCAAGGCTTTGCCTTTGGATGTTTCTTTATGACCCTCAAATTGCAATCCGTGTGCTCTCCTATAAGATCGCCAGCCCCTATTTATTTTTTCTTTCATTTTTTGTTTTATTCATATTTTGTAATTCCTATGAGAGATGCATATATATTTTCCCCTCTTGTATAAAGAAAATTAAAGAACCGTGTAAGCTTTTCCCATTATTTTATTTTTTGCGTGGTATCAGAGCCTTGTGCTTTCCATCTTGTTATCTCTATTGACGATGTTGTATAAGTCGGCGAAACCGGTGCCCAAAAACATTTCATAGTCTCTATAGGTCTCGGTAATTTCGAAGCCACTTCACCCCACCCTACAACTCTGTATTTGTTGATTATTATTCCCAGCATTCAGCCCCATCTCGCAATTACAAAACTTAATTGGCACAACAATCTCGAGTGGACTCAAATAAAAAAAATGACAATCCGAAATATCCTCTTGATATTTCGAAACATGCTACTGGTGACCCAAATTAAAAAAAAATCCGAACACCCTCTTGATATTGCTTGTCTTATCAAGTCCATGGAACCATTCAAAGGAAAACCTAATATATTTATCCCCACTGCTAAAGATGTATGGGAAATCGTTTGAGATCTTTATTCAAACCAAGAGAATTCTTCTNTTGTATTTGTTGATTATTATTCCCAGCATTCAGCCCCATATCTCGCAATTACAAAACTTAATTGGCACAACAATCTCGAGTGGACTCAAATAAAAAAAAATGACAATCCGAAATATCCTCTTGATATTTCGAAACATGCTACTGGTGACCCAAATTAAAAAAAAATGGCAATCCGAACACCCTCTTGATATTGCTTGGCTTATCAAGTCCATGGAACCATTCAAAGGAAAACCTAACATATTTATCCCCACTGCTAAAGATGTATGGGAAATCGTTTGAGATCTTTATTCAAACCAAGAGAATTCTTCTCAAAATTTAAGTTGAAAACCAAACTTTGAAAATCCAATAAGGATGATCGAGATGTTACTACCAATTGCAACGAGTTGGTAACATTAGAACATGAGCTTGATCAATGTTATGACAATATTTGAGAGAATTCAAATGAGTACGTTCATTATAATAAGAGAGGAAAATGATGGGGTTTAAATATTTTTAGTTGGCCTTAATCTAAATTTAGATAAAGTTTGAGATCACGTTCTTCATACGAATCCACTATCTTCTATTTGAAAAAAAAATTGAGGTTAGATATGAGGACTAGAGAAGAAAAATCATGATGTGCAACACCAAACCTCTTTTTAACACTGAGCATAAGAACTTGGTTCTTGTGTCAAGAATTGTTGATATTGATAAAGAAGAGCGTAAGAAATTAAGGCAAATGAAGGAAGTATGTTGGAAGCTTCATGGTAAACTTGTGAATTGGAAACCAAAATCCAAACTTGATGGTCGTGCTTATCAAATCATTGTTGAAGAGGCTCATGAGCCTTCTAACAACTCGGATGCAATCTCTTTCACCAAGGAGCGATTGGAGAATATACACAAATTATTTCAATATCCAAAATTATCCTTGATTCTATCTTGCACTTTAATGCAGAAGGACGACTCTCTAGCAATTGCGTTCATAGATGTTATTCCTAATTATATTCATTCTCGGATAATTGATTCTGACACAATTAATCATATAACTTGTTGCTCTAAATTATTCTCATTCTATAGACTTTGTGCAGACAATAAAATTGTCAAAATTGCATATGGTTCATTCTCGGTAAATGTCGTGATAGGAAATGTCAAACTCACTTTATCGTTAATTTCACGATGTGCTCAATGTTGACTTGTAATTTGTTATCCATCAGTAAAATTATCTCTGACCATCAGTGTAAATCTAATTTTTACTCTTGTTGTTGTGAGTTTTAGGAATTTACCACTGGGAGGATGATTGGAAGTGTTATGGAAAAATATGAACTTTATTATTTTGACGAAAACTTGACTCGAGTAGACAATAGTTGAGTACTTATTTAAATTATGTTTGTCTCTAGAGACAATAAAATTATATTATGAAATCCAAATTTTTAATTTTTAAAATATATAGTTCCCAATTTATTTTGTAATAAAAATCTGTCTTCTTTTTAATGTAAAATTTGTCAGTTTGTTGAGCATCATCACGTGTCTTTTCCCCTCCACATTACAAACAAACTACACAATTTATTCTGATTCATAGAGATATCTAGGGACCTTATTGAACACCTACACTTTCTGGTAAAAAATAATTTGCGACATTTACTAAAGATCACAAAAAATAAAATGATTTGTTTAAAGAAAAACTTAAAGATGAAACAATTTTCAAAATCTTTTACACCAAGGTATAAACAAAGTTTTAAAGAAACATTCAAATACCGCCGAGTGATAATTGCTGAGAATATCAAAAATAATATGTCAATTTTTTTTGGGAAAAATAAATTGTTCATCAAAGTTCTTATGTCAACACTTCACAACAAAATGATTTGACGTAAAGAAAAATAAACAATTATTGGAAGTAGCTCGGACAATACTTTTTAAAAATCAAGTACCAAAATATTTTTAGAGTGAAATCGTTCTTGCTGTTACATTCTCATAAATAAAAACACTCTATAAGATTTTAAACATCGAAACACATTTTAATGTTTTTATAATATTTATTAAACAAATTGACTATCCTTTTTTACAATTAAATATATTTGGGTGTATTGCAATTGTTCACATTCACATCATAATCGAGGAAAATTTGAACCTCTAGCCCAAAAATACATGTTTATCGTTTATCCTTCCTCTAAAAAGAAATATAAATATTTTAATCCCATTTCTAGAAATATATTTGTTAACATGGATGTTACCTTTGTTTTTAAATTACTCATTTATTGAATGCCTCCCTCATCCTCTAAAGCCGAAGCTCCTCCTTTGAGCTATCATCTGACTCCTCGTCCACCTTCTCGACAACGCCCTGATCTGTGAATGTGACTAATAGGCCCGTGGGACAGGTGGAGGATGTGTTTGTAACCGTGGTACCTAAAACACTTCTTGGCTAGTACAATATCGAAGAGCTATTTTTTTCTGTTTCTTCCCACTCTGATCTGCCTATTATTTCCCTGTATTTCCTTGCAAGCTCCACCCAAAAGACCCTTATCGGTCATTTTTGTTGTAGGTGGCCGCTGACTAAAGTTTATTGCCTAAATAAGGATTGTTGTCTGCACTGTTTTTGATGTCTTTCCACCTTTAAGGCTAAGTATGAACATCTCCAAGCGACCAATAGGGTTGTAGTTGCACCACGTTGCTAATGGCGGGCTTCAAACACCCCAGATAACTAGCGATCTTCTGCTCCTCTAGCTCGACCAGCTCACACTTCATTTGCAACTAGTCGAACTGCGTCGTGAATTCCTCCATTGAAAGATCTCACTGTAGCAAGTGGCAGAACCTAAGAAACATGCTAGGCGGTAATGAGGTGGTAGGTATTTCCTTTGTAGTTTTTTTCACATCTTCTCCCACTTGAAAATTTTATCACGATCTTCTCTTTTCCTATGCCTCTACAAGTTCTCCCAACATAAGGAAACCCTCCTTTTCAACTTTATGACAGTCAATTTTACCTCTATTTATCCTCTAGTATGTCCTTATATTCGAAGATCCACTCTACTAATTCTAGCCAGTCGACAAAGTTATCTGGATCCATGCCTATCTCAAACTCTGGAAAATCCACTTTGATGTCGAAGTCCCTGTGTGCCCCATATTCGGGCTCCTCTCTCGTCCTCCTCTGACATTAAATTCCAAAGAGACGTAGTCTTTATTCCTCTTCGCTTGTCTTCCCTATGAAACAAATTCAAATCTTTGTCCCTGTCCCCCTTCGACTCTCTAAATCACAATCAAGAGTAATCTCCCCCCGGATCCCTTCATCCATCTCTGCTAATCTCTGTTGTAGACGACATATCTCCCATTGTATTTCATCCTGAGAAAGGTTCGACAAGTATCTCCTCGGAGGCATGGTTGAAGCTTTGAGATTTGATAAAGAAGAAAATGGAAATAAAAAGAACGAAAAAAGAGAAAAAAAGAAAGAGGAAAACAAAAAAAAAAGAAAAGAAAAAAAGATGGCGAATACTAAGCAACCATAGGATATGACTAGGGTTAGGCTAGTTCTGATACCAAATGATGTCGAAGTCAACTCAACCCACGACGACGGAAGAAAATATTATTAAGCAAACAACTAGAAATACAATCAAGACCCTAAAGACAATGAGAAAGAAACTAGCAAGTTCAGTTTATGGCCTAAGAAGAATATTCACGGACGTCGGAGGTGAGGTGAGTGTAGCCCGTAGTTGTAAGGGAGCAACATATGCAGGTGGCTGCTACAAGGAGAAGGGCAGCCTTGGCTGCGACGTTGGAGAGGGACGCAAGTGTGGGTGGCTGCCGAAAAGTGCCCGGACTGGAGTTGCAAGTTCTGGCAGGCTAATGGAGGGTATTGGAGGTGACTGACAACCTGCTGAAGGGTGTAGGAAAGGTCGGCAGCCTGCTCGAGGGTGCAAGGAGTCCGCGACAACTAGAAGGTGCTGGAAGTGGTTGTTGGCAGTAAAACTGGCTCTGGAAGTGGTTGACAGACTGTTGGAAAGAGGTCGGAGGAAGCAATGGTGTTGACAGCTGCCCGAAAGGGCTGGAGATGGCTAGTTGTCTGCTGGAAGAAGTCTAACAGTAGGAGGCTGAGGTGCGGGATGGTGCTGGAGTGGTGGTGACCTACGGAAGAAGACTGGCAGCAGGTAACTAGTAGCAGCAGGAAGGCGGAGGAACGGTGGAGATAGTAACCATCTCGAACAAGTTATGGTCGGAGCAAATTCTCGTTGTTGGACACAACCCTCAAAAGAGGGAAAAAGCTAGAGGAAGAATTCTGAACTCGTAAACAATAAAAAAAACTCCCTTAACCTAAGCAAACAAAACACAAATAATGGTTTGGGCGGTCCCCCACCCCCTGGTTTGGGAGACCGGTCCAACATCCCTGCTAGACCGGTTCCCTACCAGAGTCCCGCATCAAGAACACTGTTGTTGTTAGCCTGGCCTAAAATCATAAAATAAATATTGCAATGCAAGGGGAGCTGCTCCGCCTTAGTACTTCTCTTTCCTTCTCTTTTGTATATTGAATTTGTTCATGACCCTTATTCTATGCTAATCATCCATAACAATGATGCTTGATGATCATCATTATATTACAATGTGATTATCAAACCATAAGTCCAAATCATCAAGGTGGTTGTAGACCTCATTTTTTACGAGGTCTAATTTTCTTCTGATAGTTTATGATCTAGCTTTAGGATTCTCCCTTTGAATATTTTAGAGCCCTAGTAATGAGACTCACCTCATTTTAGAAATGCAAACTACTTCTTTACTCTTCTTGGAGTTCCGCATGTGTGGTTATTGACCTCTAGCACTTAGGAGATTGAAATTAATATGGGGGAACTCGAAAGAAGTCCCCATAGGACCATTAAGCCCTAGGGTTACCTTATCCACAATTTGCAACTCCACATGCACAAATATCGCAATTCATATCGCATACGCCTTTAAATGTTGCATAATTAATTAAAACTTAAATAAAATTTTGGAACAATCGATCACGGATCCGAAATTTTAAGAAAATCGAATTTGACGCAATTTTGATCCGATCATTAAAGAAATTGTCTGAATCACCCCAGATGATGAAACAGACTGCGCCGACACATCTGAAATGTTGATTTTAGCTAGGAAAGACACCTATCTTTCTAGGACGCCATGCACGAATAAAATTGCGCAAAAATTGACGCGCTTAGCTGAAATAAAATAAAAAAAGATAAAAATACCTAATTAAAAAATAAAACTCACGCACACGAGCCCTAACCACGCACGTGAGACCANTTGAAATAAAAATAATGAAAAAAGAGAAAAACAAAAAAAAATGGCGAATACTAAGCAACCATAGGATATGACTAGGGTTAGGCTAGTTCTGATATCAAATGATGTCGAAGTCAACTCAACCCACGACGACGGAAGAAAATATTATTAAGCAAACAACTAGAAATACANTCGACAAGTATCTCCTCGGAGGCATGGTTGAAGCTTTGAGATTTGATAAAGAAGAAAATGGAAATAAAAAGAACGAAAAAAGAGAAAAAAAGAAAGAGGAAAACAAAAAAAAAAGAAAAGAAAAAAAGATGGCGAATACTAAGCAACCATAGGATATGACTAGGGTTAGGCTAGTTCTGATACCAAATGATGTCGAAGTCAACTCAACCCACGACGACGGAAGAAAATATTATTAAGCAAACAACTAGAAATACAATCAAGACCCTAAAGACAATGAGAAAGAAACTAGCAAGTTCAGTTTATGGCCTAAGAAGAATATTCACGGACGTCGGAGGTGAGGTGAGTGTAGCCCGTAGTTGTAAGGGAGCAACANCACTAGCAAGATCAATCTATGGCCTAAGAAGAATATTCACGGACGTCGGAGGTGAGGTGAGTGTAGCCCGTAGTTGTAAGGGAGCAACATATGCAGGTGGCTGCTACAAGGAGAAGGGCAGCCTTGGCTGCGACGTTGGAGAGGGACGCAAGTGTGGGTGGCTGCCGAAAAGTGCCCGGACTGGAGTTGCAAGTTCTGGCAGGCTAATGGAGGGTATTGGAGGTGACTGACAACCTGCTGAAGGGTGTAGGAAAGGTCGGCAGCCTGCTCGAGGGTGCAAGGAGTCCGCGACAACTAGAAGGTGCTGGAAGTGGTTGTTGGCAGTAAAACTGGCTCTGGAAGTGGTTGACAGACTGTTGGAAAGAGGTCGGAGGAAGCAATAGTGTTGGTAGCTGCCCGGAAGGGCTGGAGATGGCTAGTTGTCTGCTGGAAGAAGTCTAACAGTAGGAGGCTGAGGTGCGGGATGGCGCTAGAGTGGTGGTGACATACGGAAGAAGACTGGCAGCAGGTAACTAGTAGCAGCAGGAAGGCGAAGGAACGGTGGAGATAGTAACCACCTCGAACAAGTTATGGTCGGAGCAAATTCTCGTTGTTGGACACAACCCTCAAAAGAGGGAAAAAGCTAGAGGNTGCTGGAGTGGTGGTGACCTACGGAAGAAGACTGGCAGCAGGTAACTAGTAGCAGCAGGAAGGCGGAGGAACGGTGGAGATAGTAACCATCTCGAACAAGTTATGGTCGGAGCAAATTCTCGTTGTTGGACACAACCCTCAAAAGAGGGAAAAAGCTAGAGGAAGAATTCTGAACTCGTAAACAATAAAAAAAACTCCCTTAACCTAAGCAAACAAAACACAAATAATGGTTTGGGCGGTCCCCCACCCCCTGGTTTGGGAGACCGGTCCAACATCCCTGCTAGACCGGTTCCCTACCAGAGTCCCGCCGCATCAAGAACACTGTTGTTGTTAGCCTGGCCTAAAATCATAAAATAAATATTGCAATGCAAGGGGAGCTNATCAAGAACACTGTTGTTGTTAGCCTGGCCTAAAATCATAAAATAAATATTGCAATGCAAGGGGAGCTGCTCCGCCTTAGTACTTCTCTTTCCTTCTCTTTTGTATATTGAATTTGTTCATGACCCTTATTCTATGCTAATCATCCATAACAATGATGCTTGATGATCATCATTATATTACAATGTGATTATCAAACCATAAGTCCAAATCATCAAGGTGGTTGTAGACCTCATTTTTTACGAGGTCTAATTTTCTTCTGATAGTTTATGATCTAGCTTTAGGATTCTCCCTTTGAATATTTTAGAGCCGTAGTAATGAGACTCACCTCATTTTTGAAATGCAAACTACTTCTTTACTCTTCTTGGAGTTCCGCATGTGTGGTTATTGACCTTTAACACTTAGGAGATTGAAATTAATATGGGGGAACTCGAAAGGAGTCCCCATAGGACCATTAAGCCCTAGGGTTACCTTATCCACAATTTGCAACTTCACATGCACAAATATCGCAATTCATATCGCATACGCCTTTAAATGTTGCATAATTAATTAAAACTTAAATAAAATTTTGGAACGATTGATCACGGATCCGAAATTTTAAGAAAATCGAATTTGACGCAATTTTGACCCGATCGTTAAAGAAGTTGTCTGAATCACCCCAGATGATGAAACGGACTGCGCCGACACATCTGAAATGTTGATTTTAGCTAGGAAAGAGACCTATCTTTCTAGGACGCCATGCACGAATAAAATTGCGCAAAAATTGACGCGCTTAGCTGAAATAAAATAAAAAAAAGATAAAAATACCTAATTAAAAAATAAAACTCACGCACACGAGCCCTAACCACGCACGTGAGACCCGATTCCTCCTCTTCTTCCCGGTCACGACTCCAGCCGAACTCCCTTTCTCTTCTTCGCGAGATTTTGGCCCGAGGTCCCCCCTCCCCCGTGCTCCAGTTTCTAGCAAAGCTTCTCCTCTGTCGCCATCTACCCTCCACACTCCCTGCACTACTTGCTCGCCACACCCTCAACAAAAATCTGAAAGTTTAGCATGGCCTATTTGTAAAACTCTGAGACATTGGGCGTGGGGAAATAAAATTGTTGCACGTTTACATTTGCGGTGTTGTATTACTTGTGAGAAATTTCAACACATGACACTCAATTCTTATACATTTACATTTCTAATATCTAGACTTTTGCCTTTTACACAAACACCACCTTATGAATCAAAAAGGGAAGTTTTACATACATAGCACCCAATTATTATATGTTTACATATCAAACATACAAACTTCTCTTTATACATGCATGTCATATTACATAACTAACACTTTTCTAGATTTTAATGCCTGCATATTTGCCTCTTTGCACATACATATGAATGACCATATTGGCGATTCTTTGATAAACTAGGGAGGATTTGAATGCAATAAACTTGGAATTTGGATATTNAATTTTAATGCCTGCATATTTGCCTCTTTGCACATACATATGAATGACCATATTAGCGATTCTTTGATAAACTAGGGAGGATTTGAATGCAATAAACTTGGAATTTGGATATTAGGCGTATAAATGTTGCTTTAGTGGTGTTTTGTGGACTGATTTTTGGATCAGCTTTGCTGCGATTTTGGGCTGCAATTTCGGGAATTTTTTGAGTTATTTTGCTACATATATTGTTGCAGTGTTTGGAGCTTTTGCGGCCCGTTTGAGCTACGGTTTTGGAACGTTTTTGTGGTTGGTTTTGCTACTTGTGTAGCTGCGGTTTTGGAGACCTTAGAACATTGTTTTGGCGTCGTTTTGAGCTTCATTAATCGCCGATTTGGAAGGGAATTGAAGCATTGTTTCATTGTCAATTTATTAACTGTTTGGAGGGATTAAACATTGTGTTTTGGGCTGATTAGTTAGCTGATTTTCCCATTACTTGGGCTGCCATTTTGGGTGTTTTTGGTGGCTTGTCTTGCTGCGGTTTTGGGTGTTTTTGGTAGCCTGCCTTGCTGTGGTTTTGGGTGTTTTTGGTGGCCTGCCTTGCTGCGATTTTGGAAGTTTTTGGTGATCTGCCTTGTTATGGTTTTGAGTGTTTTTTTTTTTTTTTTTTTTTTTTTTTTTTTTTTTTTTTTTTTTTTTTTTTTTTTTTTTTTT
>JXCR01147099.1:35759-49172 GCA_002079205.1 Phalaenopsis hybrid cultivar
GTTCTTAGCGGCCTGTTTGGTTGCAGTTTCGGGGCTTTTCGGGACTATTTAGATGCTTGTTTGGCTGCGATTTTTTGGAATTATTTTTAAGGTTGTTTGACTATCGTTTTAAATGTTAAGATGAAAGTTGTCATATCATAGAGAAATGAGAGAAATTACTCTTCGGCCTTTACATGAGAACCATGGGTGCTTTCTATTGACTTTGAGAAGAGGCTTTTAAGTGTTGTACTTTGTAATATTGGAATATTGGAAGTTTCAAATGAGTCTTTCAAATTCATATCTCTGGATGTTTGAAATTGTTTTAGATGTGGTTTTGAGGGTTAATCCACCCTTCACTTCCTCACTTTAGGTCCTTCATATATAGTCATAGTTATATATGAACCATCAAACAAAACTAGAATTTGGATGGTTTTTGGGTTTGAGGGCTATGATGACAAAAGCATCCGGTGATAGAGCGGAATAATACTGCATCCTACGACATTGGGACCTGACCCAGGGACCTGGTGAGAATGCAGGCTG
The DNA here is from genome assembly GCA_002079205.1 of Phalaenopsis hybrid cultivar. Lineage (NCBI taxonomy): Eukaryota > Viridiplantae > Streptophyta > Magnoliopsida > Asparagales > Orchidaceae > Phalaenopsis > Phalaenopsis hybrid cultivar. The sequence goes on from JXCR01147099.1 coordinate 36,279, forward strand.
TCAATATTATTCACCGACACTAGACTAGCGAAGACTCCTGCCTTCTTAGGTTGTTGAAATTCCAAGCCCGACAATGTAATTAACTCGTGGACGATTTATTTTACAAAATATATAAATACGATGACAAGACATATTTTCTTTACAGCGTAAATATTTTTTATTGCTAAACAAAAGAAAATTATTTTCGTCTATATGCATGACAAACAACAAACTTTAAATAATACAGTCTAATTGTCCACTTGTCAATTACTTGTACTTGGCTAAAAATTGCACTCCTATGATTGTCGTATTGAAAATTTCTAGTTGAATATCGAGCTTTATACATGTGGATGACCGATGGTTTCCTTCAGAGTTCTCCGGGAATGCTAAAATTTGAGCCCACCCGAACCTAAATTCTTATAGCACGCTTCGGTCTTTTATAGTTCACTTGTTATTTTCTTCGGGTTTTCCCTGTATTTCCTTCCAATTTTCTTCGAGTTTATTTTGTGAGTAACTTGCAGTTTTCTTCGAGTTCTCTATGAGATGATTTGTCATTAGACTCTTACATATACATGCATATTTGTCTTGCTAGCTAAATTTTCTTTGATACTTGTTCACTGTTACCTGTGAACTAGTTTACCTGCTGCACTAACCCCATTTGCAGTAGTAGCAAATACGCCAGATACATATGTTTATATTATATTCACATTACCTTTTTTACAACACTTTTTTTACTGCACATTTTACTGTTTCTCTTTACCGCACATTTTATCATTTTTTTACTATTCTTTACACTGTTTTCCTTCACCGCACTTCCTCATAGCATATCTTATTTATACACACTTTAAATTAATTGCAAGACCTTCATGATAAAGAATAATAGTCGGTTTACCTAGGGTGGATCACTATAAAACACTAAACCTGAAACTGTTACAACATGGAACATGAACCAAGTCTTTGTGGGCAACACGTCGAAGCATCAATAGATGGAGGATGGCAATCTACGATGACAAAACAAGTCTACATCAACTAAACATTTCCCTTAGTTTAAATAATAAACCACAGGACTTCGAGGTAGTCTGTATAGCGCGACATAAATTTTCACCTTATCTTTTAGGCCTTTTACACATCTATGTTGTGCAATCTAATCCCTAATTCGCTTTAAGCTCCGAGGTCATCATTTGATACAACATAAACACTCATCTTTCAGGTCATTTGTATAACCGTGTCATGCAAATATAAACTATAAATAATAAAATTGACAGAATGAAACATCAAATAACATTTTCTCAAACTTGAAGCAAAACAATATGATAGTTTGGGAAGACACTGAGGATCTCCTCAAGATTCATAACATCTCCTACATTTCTTTCCTCTGATTTCAAAAATAAATGTACCCATTTGATCATTTCCCGCTTGACTTTTCTATGTCAAACCTTGGAAATCCTAAAATTTTGAATTCACGAAAATAGATACCTCTGATCATTATCGAGAGTTCTCTTAAGTGACTTCAGTCAATTGAGAGATAATTAACTGTAGGGGTTTGCCTCTATAGGGAGCTTTAAGAACTCAGGTAATATAAACCCTATTTAATTTTTAATATTAGATAGATGAACTTGTCGGTCAAAACAAAAGGTTCGCAGTTTAAAACAGATGTCATGAATTCATTATTTTATTTAATCGAGTCTCACTACTAAGTAATGTGTCTATTCCTTAAGTAGACATATTGATTGCGGTGTTGTGCTCGTTTATTTAAACTATTAAATGAATGAGATTTGTCCAGTCTCATTTTTTAAAAATTAAATTATTATTTTTAAAAATAAATAAATATATATATATATTAAATTAAATCAATCAAATATAGAACATGTCCTCGTTTCGCTCTGCTAGGGTTTCGCCACATGGCGAACCTTAGAGTCTCGTGTCGCCCTCATCTTCGGCTTTAGGAAATAATTGCTTCATCTTCATCGTCAGCTTGTACTTGTGTCGCCGTGCCTCGAGTTCTCGCGTCTTCTGCTTCGTCTAGCGGTAGAGCTACCCGGTGTGTTCGTCTACAATGCGCCTACAGGCTCGATTCTGCTCGACAGCTGCGCCAACACCTGCGTTGTCTGCGACAAAGCCGCTCCTTTGTTGGCACTGGTCGCGGTAATGGCCTCAGGGCTTTCCTACGTCGTCGCCCTCGTCGGTGATAACCCCGCCAAACCCTACTATGTTACAGTGGTTCACAAATGCAGCTCCCATTTCCACCTCGCAGACACTCTGATATTCCCGCAGATGTACCATGATTTTGTTTCAGGACAGGGATTGCAATCTCATCAAAAAAGTAGAGAAAAAGGCGGGCAAACCAGCAATATTCTTCTCTGACGCTGAAATTTTACCTCGTGCGAGAAAATACAAATTTACTATAGTTGAAAAGTTCCAATTAGATTGGCATAAGATGGAGACTATCAGGATGGTTTTTGAAGATTTCAAACTAGTTGGGCTTGACAGGTGGGTCATTTCGATGAAAGGCTTGTTATGATACAGCTGAGTATAGAAGAATATTACACAAGAATTTTTTCAAAGAAATTCATCACAATCGAGGGTAAACATATGAAATTGCTCAAATGGACCCCTGATTTTGATCTCAGTCAAGAAACCCCAATTGCACCTATCTGGTTCTCATTACCTGAACTCAAGTTTCAATTTTTTGACCTACCTATCTTATATGCAATTTGAGACTATCCTTGAAAAACCTTTATAGGTAGACTTACTCATAGTTCATTTCTCAAGACTCTCTATTACAAAGATTTTGATTGAAAAAGATATTACCCTACCAGATGTAGAAGAAGTCTGGCTTGACTCTGCTCATAATGATTTTTGACAAAAAATCATTATAGAACAAAAACCTTACTACTGCAAGCACTGCAAGATGTTTGGACACCTGTAGGAGAAATGCTTCAGATTGCACTCACAGTTGAGAACCAATAGTCAAAAACAAAAACAAGTTGTTAGTGCACCCCACGTGTTTGAACGCGCTTTCAACAAACCTGATGACAGCCAACCTAAGGAGGGAATCACCACAAGACAGGAGTTGGTGTCTGCTCCTGAGAACCATTCTCCTAACCATACTACAATGGATAATGTTCGGACCGAAAATAAGGATAGCCCCGCAGCTCTTATTTAGGAAGCATCAGGTACAAATGTGACAATTCACACTTCACATACACTGAAACTTATCGCTGTGGCAACGACTGTCTTTCCTTCAACTACGGTTCTAATATTTAATCAGACCGAGAATCACATAAGTCAGTCTTCTGATGAAGAATGACAGGTTTACACTTCTCAGCGGAAAAAGAAAGCTGGGGGCACACTCCACCTTGAAAACTTAATGGATGATACTTTGGTTACTCCTGGCAAAGGCACGACACTTCAAAGTTTGTTATCTGGCTCAGCTCCTAAAACAAGAGAAAAAGACAGGACTAAACTGGCTCGTCCCTAGCTACTTGTTTTCAGCATGTTTTAATTTTTTGAGTATCTTTTTGTTGGGGTAATACTGTACTTTGTATCGTATGGGTAGAATGTCACTATTGGGCCATCTCATACAAAGTTTATGTATCTTTTCTATTTCAATAAAATCAACCCTCGAGCTTTTCTTTAAAAAAATAATAAAATTAAATCAAAACTACATTTTATATTTTTCAAAGAGAAATTTTAACGACCGACAAAGGACCTATGAAAATATAACCAAAATGTGGAGAGGCACAATCAATGATGATATAAATAAAACAAATGGTGTAAAATAGAGTTTCCTAACATTTTCAATACCATTAATTAAAACCTCAAATCCTATGCAATAGTTCAAAATATTTTCCAATAAATTGCTATCAACAATTTCTTCAAGTGAAAAACCTACATTGCATCCCAAAGCACTACGTGGAAAGATGCATTGAGTAAAAGGTAATCCAAAAAACAAAGCGACCCTATGTGCATTTTAATCATACCATCTAAATAAATTAGAACCGACCAAAATCTGAGATTTATGTGAGGGATGCATCTATTTCAAAACTATAAGGGGGCTTGTTTGTAATTTACTTTAGAGATTAATTTCAAATAAGAACATCCTCGGTAATTTTATCTCATATACATGCATGTGCAAATAACCAGAATATAGGTCAAATATCGTAACTAAATGGAAAACATATATAGCTGAAAACACGAAGTGAAAAAAATGCAGGAAATGTATTCCAACAAATTGCAGTGCAAATAAAACTTATTAAAAAATATAAAAAATTTTAGGAGTGTTGAAATTAAAAAAGATTACCATCTCTTTGTCCACCAATCTATCGAACGAATCGATGATGTAACAAGCATATCCAAAATGAAACAAAGAAAATTTATTTAGTCAGCAAACAGAAAAACAAAAGGATGAATACAATAATAATTCTAACTGTAATAAGGAGACTCAAGGAGCGCCTAGAAATGCACTATATCCTAAAAAATAAAGAAACATCAAATACTACGAAGGAAAAGCTAATTAAACTACTTAAAATAACTATTAATCACGGTTATGAAGTACATCAACTTATAATAATTGCCAGAAATCCTTAAAAAAGAAAATAAGCATTACATACTAAGCAGAAAAAAGCTACACCTGTTCAATATTTGACGAAGATAGTATGCATCCATGTGTTCCACCATGTTAGACATCGTGCTAGATTTCCACCAAAAGTTTACTGCGATTGTCAGATCATGACTATCCACCTGATGGAACCTAATAAAAAGCAACACATGTTCTCATCTCTAGGAAAGAAGCAAGACTTACTATATAAGAAATTACTTGAGAAAAGCTATTAGGACTCAAAATACCCATGAGTTAGATAGCTCCAATGGTGAATTTCTAAACCAACGATTCTTTTGGCAACACATTGTAACAGTTCTCAGCCTGTTCTAAATTATTAACCATTTAAAGTGAGCCAAATAGATGTTTACTACGAACACAATCTTGCCTCTACCATTTAAGTAGTCCTACAACAAAAAGAAACTAGCATAAAATAAACAGAGGTGGTCATTTTTTATAGCAATTAACTGAACTGTTAATTGTATAGAAGCCTTCTGTCATTTTACTGAAGAAGTAAGTGATAAAATTCAGAAATGCTAAGCTCTTGTTGGCACTTAAATACATCTGAATGTCAAAATTATTCAAAATTTAAGGTTAACTCAAATTAGTGATTAATAAGGTCGTTAATGAACTTAAAATTCTCCTAATTATAAAAAACTAATCATTTGACGTTTATAATTAATTGGATTTTAAATGATTACTATAGATTGCAATCACTTTACCATGAAAAAAAAAATCATAAGAAGCCTAATTTATTATACCGAACCAGATTGGCCAAATCTACCCATTTACTACAGTGTCATTATCTCCATTGAATACAATCTTAAGGGTCAAAATATGCCACAGGGACTCCACAGCTTGCAGTTTATGGAGGTTGGTAAAATCCCACCCCTTGCCATCTCTGACAGTAACACACTGATGTTGAGCACACTCTTTTCATCTGTGGGAATAATACAAATTCTACAAACCAGTCAAGAGAAATTTGTGCCAATATACTCCTTGTGTAATTGCTTTTCCACTACAGGATCTAGCATTGCCATTGGATAAATTGACTGACACAGGGCTTAAAGGCCTGGCTGAACCAGCCAGTGGTTCAGCGAGAGAGAGCCTCAGTCCAGCAAGAGGCTGGACCGGCCCTCCCTCCCAATGCCATAGGATGGGAATTCCCTTCCTATTCTATCCTCCTCCTTTTCTATCCCCTTCCTATTCTATCTACAATCATCTATTATATGTATGTTGTTTGCTTGCTTAGAATGCAGTTTTGATTGTTTGCTGATTTAAGAATTCTGTCGCCGGGGGCGTTTCTCCCTTGCCAGAGCTGTCTTCGACGGAGAGAAGGTATACCAACTGTAACTCGTCCAAGGCGGTGATTATCTCTGCTCTTTCCATCTCTTCCTTTTGTCACCCCGTCCACCTCAACACCCCTGCTTGCCACTAGCTCTCTCCAGCACCGTCCAGACAGGCCGCAACCTCCTCCGGCTCCTTCCAGGGCCGTCGCTCCTTTCTCCAATCCCCTTCCAGCCGGCCAACATCATTCCCTACTCCCTCCAGCGCTGCCGTTCCTTCCTCCAATCCCTTCCAGCAGCCCGTTGTCGCCCCCTACTCCCTTCCTCGAGACTGCCACTGCCTCTAACTCCTTCCAAAACTACCGCACTTCCCTACCATCTCTTCCAGACCTGCCGCTCTCACCCCTACGGGGCATTTATACGCTTTGTGTTGTTTTATTCTTATTTTGAGGGAGCGCCATGTGACTTTTTGAATTTTGGGGATAATAATTCAATTTTATTGTGGTTTAGCTAACTCCGATATCATTGAGTTAGCCATCCCCTAAGCTCGTTCATCTCTTCCCCTCAACATAAATCAATTAAGCCATCACAACAAAAGGGAAGCAAAACAAACTCGATGAAGCACTCCAAAAAATTTGAGATGCCTAAAATCTTGATTAGAATGTAGTGTAGAGTATCTAATCCATAGTGATCACATAATTGAGCTAATACACACAACTAAACCTAGTCACAAACTAGCATATTAATGATATATTATACGAACCCAATGTGACTCCTAACAAGCCATTGCGGTTAAAGATGATCTGAATAACTCTTTCATGTTTCAATTAGCTTAGCAAGGCCATAGAAGACTAGAATAGTCCTAACTCGCTCAAAAGGACCATAGCAAGCCCAACCCACTCTTAGTTAGCCCAATTTGATCTAGAGTAATTTATTTAGTTCTCGGTCACCTAATCAAGTCATAATTAGATTTACCTCACATGATCACAATTAATTGAGAAAGCTTAGCGAATTAACAGGTCCCACCATAACGCGGGATCCGCGATCCCATCAAGTTCCCAATTGCGGGAATTGTGAAATCCGTTTGTTACACCCGAAACACTATTCCCTTAAATAATCAGCCCAATTTCTTTACTTTCTGATTTCTTTCATGTTTCTCTATTTAGAATTAGATTATTTGCTATTAGAGAACTATTTATATATTGTTAATTTTCTTCATGAGCAGGTCTTTGGCTTTGTTTATGTTATTTAGAGATATCTTCTCCTAGTTCTCTNGAAGTATGTGCTAGATATACTCATGAAAACAGATATGTTGGGGTGCAAACCTGGAGTCTCTCGAATTGACTAGAAGACCAAGCTAAGTGTAGAGACAAGATAACCGGTTGATCGCGAAGGGTACCAAATATTGGTGGGTTGTCTGATCTATCTGTGTCACACTCGACCCAAAATCTCTATTACAGTGAGTATGGTAAGCCACTACATGCATGATCCAACGAAGGAACCAAGGATGCAAGGCATCAGATTCTGAGCTACCTGAAGAGTACACCAAAGGGTTGATCTTGAGAAAGAATGAGCATGTAGACATTGAGGGCTTATGACGCTGATTGGGCGAGTTGTGTAGATGACGAAAGATCCACCGCAGTATACCACATGTTCATAGGAGGCAACTTGGTCTTTTTGAAAAGCAAGAAATAATATGTAGTAACGAAGTCAACAACAGAGACAAAGTACAAGGCATGGTCTTAAGAGTTGCCGAGATGATGTGTCTGAGAGCCTTGTTGGTTCAGCTCACGATGGACCAAGAAACTCAAATGAAGGTGTGGGACAACATTTCAACCATAAACATTGCCAACAACTCGGTGCAATATGATAGAACCAAACATGTGAAGATTGATATATTCTTCATCAAGGAAAAGTTGAATAACGAGCTACTGGGGCTAAGTCATGTAATCACTAGGGAGTAAGTGGTTGACTGCCTCATTAAAAGACTTAGCTTATTAGATTTGTCTAGGTTATGTGACAAGATAGGCATAGTGGATATTTTTTGCCCAGCTTGAGAGGGAGTGTTGAGAATTGGACTTTATTTTGGGTCTTATTGGTAAAAAGGGAATATTGAAGAAAACTAGGGGTTTATTTGCAAAACATTGTAATACCCTATTTAAGCCCATGTTATGAATGATCAAATTAAATTTTAAACAATTCTTTCCATTGAGCCACTATAAACTTGAAATAGATTGGAAGTCAAGAGATGTGGATTGAAACTCAACTTCAGCTTGTTCGAGTCAATTCCAATTTGGCACAAAGAAGGAATAAAATTTTGAGTTCCGGGCTATTTTATCATTCGAAGGCTTTAATTAATTTAACATCAGAGATAAAGAAAAAAATTTTGGACAACAAATTTAGAACAGCATGAAGACAAATCTGATTCTACCACAAGCCAGAGATAAAACTTGATATCCGTTTTTACGTTCACATAACCAGGTTCCATATAATTAAAATAAAAAAGAATTTGATGACATGTAATTATTACTTCAGAAGCAACATGTAATGCAAAATCCTACATGCAATACGAAGCATTGAATTAGCAGAGGAGAAGAAGAAAGCAACTAGATGGAAACAACGTTAAAAAGTAGTAATATATTTTCTATTGATCATGCTACACAACGTTCAGTAAATTCTAACATAACTTGGATTATTTGGCCTAGACATGCCAGCTCAAGTGGGTGGCAGAACATCCATAACTACCGCAAAATGAAAAATTCAAATATTAGTGCAGCAAATGAAACTAAAAGGATTTGTTCATTACGGCAAGGTGAAACATTTGAAAAGGTTTTAAATTATACTATAATCCTTAAAATTGCACATGTCGTCATTTAGTCCAGCATTGCTAAAAGATCGCCATTTGCACCCCAAAATTTCACAGAACTTATGGTTTTGTACTTTAGCGGACCTATTAACCTGCATATTTTGGTAAACTAATCCAGCTATCCTTCCATTTTACAAATACATTATCAAACTAAACACATACCTTTTTTGAAGAAAGAGAGAGATGGGTGAAGGGTGAGTGATAAGGGAAGGGGAGCTTTAAGGTGATGTTGGAGTAGTATCTCAGAACGGAGGAGAAACAGATCCCGACTAGAAGGAGAGGCTTTTGGGCACCACGAGTTGGGATTGTGAGAGGTTGCTAAAAAGGAGAGAGGATGCTTGAAAAGCCCGCTTATTAATAGTTCTGGGGGCTTCTGCTAGTAGGAGTGTGCCAAAGTAAAGGGAGTCTAGAGGTATGTTATCTGATCAGCCATAATAAGGGTTTAAGTAAAGTTACAGAGAAGCTGGATGGCCGTTATAAGTGGGCAAAATTGGCCCGAGTGGCAAAAGTGGCGGAAATAGATAGATATTATGTAGAAAACTGGGTGTCTGCTACCCCAATCATATGAAAGATCTTAAGGCAAGCGGATCAAGGCTTTGCCTTTGGATGTTTCTTTATGACCCTCAAATTGCAATCCGTGTGCTCTCCTATAAGATCGCCAGCCCCTATTTATTTTTTCTTTCATTTTTTGTTTTATTCATATTTTGTAATTCCTATGAGAGATGCATATATATTTTCCCCTCTTGTATAAAGAAAATTAAAGAACCGTGTAAGCTTTTCCCATTATTTTATTTTTTGCATGGTATCAGAGCCTTGTGCTTTCCATCTTGTTATCGCTATTGACGATGTTGTATAAGTCGGCGAAACCGGTGCCCAAAAACATTTCATAGTCTCTATAGGTCTCGGTAATTTCGAAGCCACTTCACCCCACCCTACAACTCTGTATTTGTTGATTATTATTCCCAGCATTCAGCCCCATCTCGCAATTACAAAACTTAATTGGCACAACAATCTCGAGTGGACTCAAATAAAAAAAATGACAATCCGAAATATCCTCTTGATATTTCGAAACATGCTACTGGTGACCCAAATTAAAAAAAAATCCGAACACCCTCTTGATATTGCTTGTCTTATCAAGTCCATGGAACCATTCAAAGGAAAACCTAATATATTTATCCCCACTGCTAAAGATGTATGGGAAATCGTTTGAGATCTTTATTCAAACCAAGAGAATTCTTCTCAAAATTTAAGTTGAAAACCAAACTTTGAAAATCCAATAAGGATGATCGAGATGTTACTACCAATTGCAATGAGTTGGTAACATTAGAACATGAGCTTGATCAATGTTATGACAATATTTGAGAGAATTCAAATGAGTACGCTCATTATAATAAGAGAGGAAAATGATGGGGTTTAAATATTTTTAGTTGGCCTTAATCTAAATTTAGATAAAGTTTGAGGTCACGTTCTTCGTACGAATCCACTATCTTCTATTTGAAAAAAAAAAATTGAGGTTAGATATGAGGACTAAAGAAGAAAAATCATGATGTGCAACACCAAACCTCTTTTTAACTGAGCATAAGAACTTGGTTCTTGTGTCAAGAATTGTTGATATTGATAAAGAAGAGCGTAAGAAATTAAGGCAAATGAAGGAAGTATGTTGGAAGCTTCATGGTAAACTTGTGAATTGGAAACCAAAATCCAAACTTGATGGTAGTGCTTATCAAATCATTGTTGAAGAGGCTCATGAGCCTTCTAACAACTCGGATGCAACCTCTTTCACCAAGGAGCGATTGGAGAATATAATATCCAAAATTATCCTTGATTCTATCTTGCACTTTAATGCAGAAGGACGACTCTCTAGCAATTGCGTTCATAGATGTTATTCCTAATTATATTCATTCTCAGATAATTGATTCTGACACAATTAATCATATAACTTGTTGCTCTAAATTATTCTCATTCTATAGACTTTGTGCAGTCAATAAAATTGTCAAAATTGCATATGGTTCATTCTCGGTAAATGTCGTGATAGGAAATGTCAAACTCACTTCATCGTTAATTTCACGATGTGCTCCATGTTGTCTTGTAATTTGTTATCCATCAGTAAAATTATCTCTGACCATCAGTGTAAATCTAATTTTTACTCTTGTTGTTGTGAGTTTTAGGAATTTACCACTGGGAGGATGATTGGAAGTGTTATGGAAAAATATGAACTTTATTATTTTGACGAAGACTTGACTCGAGTAGACAATAGTTGAGTACTTATTTAAATTATGTTTGTCTCTAGAGACAATGAAATTATATTATGAAATCCAAAATTTTAATTTTTAAAATATATAGTTCCCAATTTGTAATAAAAATCTGTCTTCTTTTTAATGTAAAATTTGTCAGTTTGTTGAGCATCATCACGTGTCTTTCCCCTCCACATTACAAACAAACTACACAATTTATTCTGATTCATAGAGATATCTAGGGACCTTATTGAACACCTACACTTTCTGGTAAAAAATAATTTGCGACATTTACTAAAGATCACAAAAAATAAAATGGTTTGTTTAAAGAAAAACTTAAAGATGAAACAATTTTCAAAATCTTTTACACCAAGGTATAAACAAAGTTTTAAAGAAACATTCAAATACCGCCGAGTGATAATTGCTGAGAATATCAAAAATATTATGTCAATTTTTTTTGGGAAAAATAAATTGTTCATCAAAGTTCTTATGTCAACACTTTACAACAAAATGATTTGACGTAAAGAAAAACAAACAATTATTGGAAGTAGCTCAGACAATACTTTTTAAAAATCAAGTACCAAAATATTTTTAGAGTGAAATCGTTCTTGCTGTTACATTCTCATAAATAAAAACACTATAAGATTTTAAACATCGAAACACATTTTAATGTTTTTATAAGATTTATTAAACAAATTGACTATCCTTTTTTGCAATTAAATATATTTGGGTGTATTGCATTTGTTCACATTCACATCATAATCGAGGAAAATTTGAACCTCGAGCCCAAAAATACATGTTTATCGGTTATCCTTCCTCTAAAAAGGGATATAAATATTTTAATCCCATTTCTAGAAATATATTTGTTAACATGGATGTTACCTTTGTTTTTAAATTACTCATTTATTGAATGCCTCCCTCATCCTCTAAAGCCGAAGCTCCTCCTTTGAGCTATCATCTGACTCCTCGTCCACCTTCTCGACAACGCCCTGATCTGTGAATGTGACTAATAGGCCCGTGGGACAGCTGGAGGATGTGTTAGTAACCGTGGTACCTAAAACACTTCTTGGCTAGTACTATATCGAAGAGCTATCTTTTTCCTGTTTCTTCCCACTCTGATCCTGCCTATTATTTCCCTGTATTTCCTTGCAAGCTCCACCCGAAAGACCCTTATCGGTCATTTTTGTTGTAGGTGGCCGCTGACTAAAGTCTATTGCCTAAATAAGGATTGTTGTCTGCATTGTTTTTTATGTCTTTCCACCTTTAAGGCTAAGTATGAACATCTCCAAGCGACCAATAGGGTTGTAGTTGCACCACGTTGNGTGGAGGATGTGTTTGTAACCGTGGTACCTAAAACACTTCTTGGCTAGTACAATATCGAAGAGCTATTTTTTTCTGTTTCTTCCCACTCTGATCTGCCTATTATTTCCCTGTATTTCCTTGCAAGCTCCACCCAAAAGACCCTTATCGGTCATTTTTGTTGTAGGTGGCCGCTGACTAAAGTTTATTGCCTAAATAAGGATTGTTGTCTGCACTGTTTTTGATGTCTTTCCACCTTTAAGGCTAAGTATGAACATCTCCAAGCGACCAATAGGGTTGTAGTTGCACCACGTTGCTAATGGCGGGCTTCAAACACCCCAGATAACTAGCGATCTTCTGCTCCTCTAGCTCGACCAGCTCACACTTCATTTGCAACTAGTCGAACTGCGTCGTGAATTCCTCCATTGAAAGATCTCACTGTAGCAAGTGACAGAACCTAAGAAACATGCTAGGCGGTAATGAGGTGGTAGGTATTTCCTTTGTAGTTTTTTTCACATCTTCTCCCACTTGACAATTTTATCACGATCTTCTCTTTTCCTATGCCTCTACAAGTTCTCCCAACATAAGGAAACCCTCCTTTTCAACTTTATGACAGTCAATTTTACCTAT
>JXCR01147099.1:67914-79449 GCA_002079205.1 Phalaenopsis hybrid cultivar
AAATAAATCATAAGAAAACTAACTTATTATACCGAACCAGATTGACCAAATCTACCCATTTACTACAGTGTCATCATCTCCATGGAAGACAATCTTAAGGGTCAAAATATGCCACAGGGACTCCACAACTTGCAGTTTATGGAGGTCGGTAAAATCCCACCCCTTGCCATCTCTGACAGTAACACACTGATGTTGAGCACACTCTTTTCATCTGTGGGAATAATATAAATTCTACAAACCAGTCAAGAGAAATTTGTGCCAATATACTCCTTGTGTAATTGTTTTTTCACTACAGGATCTAGCATTGTCATTGGATAAATTGACTGACAAAGGCCTTGGGGGCCAGGCTGAACCGGCCAGTGGTTCAGCAAGGGAGAGACTCAGTCCAGCAGGAGGCTGGACCGACCCTCCCTCCCAATGCCATANACAATATACTCCTTGTGTAATTGTTTTTCCACTACAGGATCTAGCATTGTCATTGGATAAATTGACTGACAAAGGGCTTGGGGGCCAGGCTGAATCGGCCAGTGGTTCAGCAAGGGAGAGACTCAGTCCAGCAGGAGGCTGGACCGACCCTCCCTCCCAATGCCATAGGATGGGAATTCCCTTCCTATTCTATTCTCCTCCTTTTCTATCCTATTCCTATTCTATCTACTATCATCTATTATATGAATGTTGTTTGCTTGCTTAGAATGCAGTTTTGATTGCTTGCTGATTTTAGAATTCTGTCGCCAACCGTTTCTCCCTTGCCAGAGCTGTCTTCGATGGAGAGAAGGCACACCAACTGTAACTGGTCCAAGGCGGTGATTATCTCTACTCTTTCCATCTCTTCCTGTTGCCACCCCGTCCGCCACAACACCCCTGCTTGCCACTAGCTCCCTCCAGCACCGTCCAGACAAGCCGCAACCCCCTCCGGCTCCTTCCAGGGCCGCCACTCCTTTCTCCAATCCCCTTCCAGCAGGCCAACATCATTCCCTACTCCCTCCAGCGCTGTCGTTCCTTCCTCCAATCCCTTCCAGCANCATTCCTATTCTATCTACTATCATCTATTATATGTATGTTGTTTGCTTGCTTAGAATGCAATTTTGATTGCTTGCTGATTTCAGAATTCTGTCGCCGAGCGTTTCTCCCTAGCCAGAGCTGTCTTCGACGAAGAGAAGGTACAACAACTGTAACTGGTCCAAGGCGGTGATTATCTCTGCTCTTTCCATCTCTTCCTGTTGTCACCACGTCCGCCACAACATCCCTGCTTGCCACTAGCTCCCTCCAGCACCGTCCAGACAGGCCGCAACCCCCTCCGGCTCCTTCCAGGGCCGCCGCTCCTTTCTCCAATCCCTTCCAGCAGGCCAACATCATTCCCTACTCCCTCCAGCGCTGTCGTTCCTTCCTCCAATCCCTTCCAGCAGCCCGTTGTCGCCCCCTACTCCCTTCATCCAGTCCCTTCCAGCAGACTGCCACTATCTCTAACTCCTTCCCAAACTACCGCACTTCCCTACCATCCCTTACAGACCTGTCGCTCTCACCCCTAAGGGACATTTATATGCTTGGTGTTGTTTTATTCTTATTTTGAGGGAGCGTCATTGTGACNCCTTCCAGCAGCCCGTTGTCGCCCCCTACTCCCTTCATCCAGTCCCTTCCAGCAGACCGCCACTATCTCTAACTCCTTCCCAAACTACCGCACTTCCCTACCATCCCTTACAGACCTGTAGCTCTCACCCCTAAGGGACATTTATATGCTTGGTGTTGTTTTATTCTTATTTTGAGGGAGCGTCATTGTGACTTTTGAATTTTGGGGATAATAATTCAATTTTATTGTGGTTTAGCTAACTCCGGTATCATTGAGTTAGCCATCCCCTAAGCTCGTTCACCTCTTCCCCTCAACATAAATCAATTAAGCCATCACAACAAAAGGGAAGCAAAACAAACTTGATGAAGCACTCCAAAAAATTTGAGATGCCTAAAATCTTGATTAGAATGTAGTGTAGAGTAGCTAATCCATAGTGATCACATAATTGAGCTGATACACACAACTAAACAAAATCACAAACTAGCATATTATAATGATATATTATACGAACCCAATGTGACTCCTAACAAGCTATTGCGGTCAAAGATGATCTGAATAACTCTTTCATGTTTCAATTAGCTTAGCAAGGCCTTAGAAGAATAGAATAGTCCTAACTCGCTCAAAAGGACCATAGCAAGCCCAACTCACTCTTAGTTAGCCCAATTTGATCTAGAGTAATTTATTTAATTCTCAGGTCACCTAATCAAGTCCTAATTAGATTTACCTCACATGATCACAATTAATTGAGAAAGCTTAGCGAATTAACAGGTCCCAATATAACACGGGATCCGTGATCCCATCAAGTTCCCAATTGCGGGAATTGTGAAATCCGTTTGTTACACCTGAAACACTATTCCCTTAAATAATCAGCCCAATTTCTTTTCTTTCTGATTTCTTTCACGTTTCTCTATTTGTAATTAGATTATTTGCTATTAGAGAACAATTTATATGTTGTTAATTTTCTTCATGAGCAGGTCTTTGGCTTTGTTTATGTTATTTAGAGATATCTTCTCCTAATTCTCTCTATTGCAGTGATGTGTCCTTGGATTTCTTTCAAACAGTGTGTCTATAACCTTATATGATTGAGATAGTAATCACTCCCAATTGTTCAAAGGCCAACTTGGTCGTCCAACTTGTAGCAAACTACTGTTCACAACAGGAAAACTATAGTTTTCCGCTTCCGGCTCACTATCATCTCAATGTTTACCCCTGAATTCAGTTTCCATCCACCCTCCCACTCCCGAGACCAATCCTATAACTCCTCCAACACCTTTGTATTCTATCACACCTTCTAGGAGGCCTAGAACGGTGTCATTTGATGTTATTCCAAGTCAAATTTCCAAAAAAAAATCTACATTATACCGAAACTATTTTTACTGCAACTCTTAATCCCCCCAACCTTACAACAACAACAATCCTTCGTCCCGTTAAGTGGGGTTAACTACAGGAATAATTTTTCTCCATTGTCTCCTATTGAGTATCATATTTTCATTTAACTTTAATAAATTAAGAGAATTTTATACAACATGCCCAATTCTTTTTAGGTCTACCTCTGTCTTTCTTAACATAAATCAAATTTAAAACATCTACTCTCCTATCAGGGTCGTCAGATGGTCGAAGTTTAACGTGTCCAACCCATCTTAGGCAACTCTCTAATATTGTTTATGACTCAAGCTACTTTCACAGATATACTCATTTCACATTTTCCCTCTAAGTGTAAAGCCACTCATCCACCTGAGCATTCTCATCTCAACAATACTTAATTTTACGCTTTTCTTTTACAAACCAACATTTTCCATCATAAAGCATTGCATGTCTCACCACCATCTTATAAAATTTTCCTTTAAATCTAGGCAATACTTTTGTATCACACAATAAGCCTGATGTATTCCTCCACATTAACCATCCAACTTGAACTCTATTAATAACATTCTCATCTATATCACTTTGAACAATAGACCATAAATATCTATAATTTTCACTCATTTTAATGATTTGATCTAATAATACTAAAATTACATTTTATGCATTCAGTTTTAGAACTACTCAAATGAAAGTCTTTTGATCTAAAGTTGACCTTCATAAATCAAGTTTTTCCTGAACTCTCTCTAGTCTTATCTACAAGAAAGATATCATCAGCAAAAAACGTATACTGACGTACATCATCCTGCAAGTGTCCAATAAGAACATCCATAACTAAAACAAAAAAGATATGGGCTTAAAGTCGAACCCTAATGTAGTCCACCGAAACTAAGAAAATACTTGATCAATCCTCCTTGTGTTCGAACACAAGTGACAACTCTAGTGTACATATCTTTAATGACTTGAATATAAACAATATCAACATGCTTCTTTTTTAGAACCCTCTAAAGTACTTCTCTTGGAACCTTATCATAAAATTTTTCTAAATCAACAAAAATCATACGTAGATCCTCCATACTTTCGTTGTACTTCTCCAACAAACCTCAATAAATATATAGTTTCCATAGTAGAATTGCCCAACATGAATCCAAATAGGTTCTAAGAAATTTTTGTATCATGTCATAATGTATGTTCATTTATTCTCTCTCATAGCTTTAATGCATAACACATTAACTTCATTCCTTTATAATTTGCACTCTTGCGCATATATGAAACAATACTCTTTCCCCACTTATGAGACATTTCTTAAATTTTTAAAAGAATATTAAAAAATTTAGTAAGCAAAGAAACTCTCAAATTGCTTGAACATTTCCTCACTTCTATTAGAATATAATCAATTCCTATTATTTTTAAAATTGTAAAATTCGACCTCGACACCTACCACTAAAATCTAAGCTCTCGGTCAACCTAGACTAGCAATACTATATCTGCCAAAAATCTGATTGGGAGAAAAGGGTGGTGTGTCGCCAAGAAGAAACCATTGGCGAGGTGTCCAGGAGCTTACCGTGAAGGATATGTAGTGAAAAACCTTTCAGATGTAACAAAGGTTTATCGCTTTTGAGATGAGACATCCCAGAGAGGTCACCCGTAGTCACAACAATGACTCATCAAATCAAGGGGAGGAAGGAATCCCTTCCATGCAGAAATTTTCAGCGACGAAGAACCAAAACCCTAGTGATTTAACATGAAAATATGAGAAGGAAAGATCTTAGAGTAAATATGGATTTATCAGATTTTGATGATCACATGGATTTGAACAAGTTCATCGAATGGCTTCAGACCATGGAATGGGCCTTTGAGTATGAGGAAATTCTACCCGAAAGAAGAATGCTTCCTTATGGTGGGAGAGCTTAAAGTGTATTCCAAAGATAGAAAAAATGGTGAGATCACCACCTAGTTTAAGATGAAAAGATAAATGCAACTTAAAAATATTTCCCGCATTACTGACATTAAATGTTCTTGAGAATTTATTGCTTACAAAAAGATCTCTTAGTAGATGATTACACATTTGAGTTCAAACAACTTATGTTGAATTGTGAGTGGTGGAGTTGGAGAACACCATGGCTCAATATCTGGAGGAATAGAGATCATCTATTGATAACATGATACAGTTAGAGTCCTATTGGACATTACAGGATTTCCATACCCTAACCTTGAAGATGGAGAGATAACACAGGAGTACCATGTCCACACCATTCTTCAAACAATGTTTAGCTATCAAATCAGACAACAAGAGCATCCCCTAGTGAAGCATGCAAGGCAACCCCGCTGGAGAAACACTCGATCCAGAGTAGAGAAAAAGTGGAGTCCTCTAATATTATCAAATCTGTCACAGCCAGAAAGAGCAACAGTGTTGCGCACGTTGCATCAGATTGCCCAAACAAGAGACTGATATTTTTCATTTAGCAGGTTGTAATGGAGGTGGTAGAGGATGAAGGACCAAAAAAGGAGCAGAAAGAGGAGTATCAATTACCCGCAGATGAGAGAGAGAAGCTAGTCACTTAAACTAAGCCCATGAGAGAGACTCCAGGAAAAATTAACATTGAGTGGCATAGAAGATAATGAATTCAAGGAGTCGATTTCAGAAAAGAAACATAACTTATTGCAAGAACTGTCAAATAACTTGATTGATAGTTTTTCTTCTAGGTGACTACCACCAAGAGAGATTCAGCGGGTTATAGACCTCATTCCAATATTTTTCTACAAAACCAACTCGTCTATGAGATGCAACCAGTCGAGTATGAAAAATTGCGAAAACATTTTCCTTGAGGTTTAAAGGCTTGGTTCGTAAGAGTACTAAACCAGCTCAACTCTAACTTTGATTGTGCCCAAAAAAGAATGACTATTTATTCTATTAGGACAAATTTTGGAAGTATGTATGTGCTTNATAATTAGATTATTTGCTATTAGAGAACTATTTATATGTTGTTAATTTTCTTCATGGTCTTTGGCTTTGTTTATGTTATTTAGAGATAACTTCTCCAAATTCTCTCTATTGCAGTGATGTGTCCTTGGATTTCTTTCAAACAGTGTGTCTATAACCTTATATGATTGAGATAGTAATCACTCCCAATTGTTCAAAGGCCAACTTGGTCGTCCAACTTGTAGCAAACTACTGTTCACAACAGGAAAACTACAGTTTTCCGCTTCCGGCTCACTATCATCTCACTGTTTAACCCTGAATTCAGTTTCCATCCACCCTCCCACTCCCGAGACCAATCCTATAACTCCTCCAACACCTTTGTATTCTATCACACCTTCTAGGAGCCCTAGAACGGTGTCATTTGATGTTATTCCAAATCAAATTTCCAAAAAAAAAATCTACATTATACCGAAACTATTTTTACTGCAACTCTTAATCCCTCCAACCTTACAACAACAACAATCCTTCGTCCCGTTAAGTGGGGTTAACTACAGGAATAATTTTTCTCCATTGTCTCCTATTGAGTATCATATTTTCATTTAACTTTAATAAATTAAGAGAATTTTATACAACATGCCCAATTCTTTTTAGGTCTACCTCTGTCTTTCTTAACATAAATCAAATTTAAAACATCTACTCTCCTATCAGGGTCGTCAGATGGTCGAAGTTTAACGTGTCCAACCCATCTTAGGCAACTCTCTAATATTGTTTATGACTCAAGCTACTTTCACAGATATACTCATTTCACATTTTCCCTCTAAGTGTAAAGCCACTCATCCACCTGAGCATTCTCATCTCAACAATACTTAATTTTACGCTTTTCTTTTACAAACCAACATTTTCCATCATAAAGCATTGCATGTCTCACCACCATCTTATAAAATTTTCCTTTAAATCTAGGCAATACTTTTGTATCACACAATAAGCCTGATGTATTCCTCCACATTAACCATCCAACTTGAACTCTATTAATAACATTCTCATCTATATCACTTTGAACAATAGACCATAAATATCTATAATTTTCACTCATTTTAATGATTTGATCTAATAATACTAAAATTACATTTTATGCATTCAGTTTTAGAACTACTCAAATGAAAGTCTTTTGATCTAAAGTTGACCTTCATAAATCAAGTTTTTCCTGAACTCTCTCTAGTCTTATCTACAAGAAAGATATCATCAGCAAAAAACGTATACTGACGTACATCATCCTGCAAGTGTCCAATAAGAACATCCATAACTAAAACAAAAAAGATATGGGCTTAAAGTCGAACCCTAATGTAGTCCACCGAAACTAAGAAAATACTTGATCAATCCTCCTTGTGTTCGAACACAAGTGACAACTCTAGTGTACATATCTTTAATGACTTGAATATAAACAATATCAACATGCTTCTTTTTTAGAACCCTCTAAAGTACTTCTCTTGGAACCTTATCATAAAATTTTTCTAAATCAACAAAAATCATACGTAGATCCTCCATACTTTCGTTGTACTTCTCCAACAAACCTCAATAAATATATAGTTTCCATAGTAGAATTGCCCAACATGAATCCAAATAGGTTCTAAGAAATTTTTGTATCATGTCATAATGTATGTTCATTTATTCTCTCTCATAGCTTTAATGCATAACACATTAACTTCATTCCTTTATAATTTGCACTCTTGCGCATATATGAAACAATACTCTTTCCCCACTTATGAGACATTTCTTAAATTTTTAAAAGAATATTAAAAAATTTAGTAAGCAAAGAAACTCTCAAATTGCTTGAACATTTCCTCACTTCTATTAGAATATAATCAATTCCTATTATTTTTAAAATTGTAAAATTCGACCTCGACACCTACCACTAAAATCTAAGCTCTCGGTCAACCTAGACTAGCAATACTATATCTGCCAAAAATCTGATTGGGAGAAAAGGGTGGTGTGTCGCCAAGAAGAAACCATTGGCGAGGTGTCCAGGAGCTTACCGTGAAGGATATGTAGTGAAAAACCTTTCAGATGTAACAAAGGTTTATCGCTTTTGAGATGAGACATCCCAGAGAGGTCACCCGTAGTCACAACAATGACTCATCAAATCAAGGGGAGGAAGGAATCCCTTCCATGCAGAAATTTTCAGCGACGAAGAACCAAAACCCTAGTGATTTAACATGAAAATATGAGAAGGAAAGATCTTAGAGTAAATATGGATTTATCAGATTTTGATGATCACATGGATTTGAACAAGTTCATCGAATGGCTTCAGACCATGGAATGGGCCTTTGAGTATGAGGAAATTCTACCCGAAAGAAGAATGCTTCCTTATGGTGGGAGAGCTTAAAGTGTATTCCAAAGATAGAAAAAATGGTGAGATCACCACCTAGTTTAAGATGAAAAGATAAATGCAACTTAAAAATATTTCCCGCATTACTGACATTAAATGTTCTTGAGAATTTATTGCTTACAAAAAGATCTCTTAGTAGATGATTACACATTTGAGTTCAAACAACTTATGTTGAATTGTGAGTGGTGGAGTTGGAGAACACCATGGCTCAATATCTGGAGGAATAGAGATCATCTATTGATAACATGATACAGTTAGAGTCCTATTGGACATTACAGGATTTCCATACCCTAACCTTGAAGATGGAGAGATAACACAGGAGTACCATGTCCACACCATTCTTCAAACAATGTTTAGCTATCAAATCAGACAACAAGAGCATCCCCTAGTGAAGCATGCAAGGCAACCCCGCTGGAGAAACACTCGATCCAGAGTAGAGAAAAAGTGGAGTCCTCTAATATTATCAAATCTGTCACAGCCAGAAAGAGCAACAGTGTTGCGCACGTTGCATCAGATTGCCCAAACAAGAGACTGATATTTTTCATTTAGCAGGTTGTAATGGAGGTGGTAGAGGATGAAGGACCAAAAAAGGAGCAGAAAGAGGAGTATCAATTACCCGCAGATGAGAGAGAGAAGCTAGTCACTTAAACTAAGCCCATGAGAGAGACTCCAGGAAAAATTAACATTGAGTGGCATAGAAGATAATGAATTCAAGGAGTCGATTTCAGAAAAGAAACATAACTTATTGCAAGAACTGTCAAATAACTTGATTGATAGTTTTTCTTCTAGGTGACTACCACCAAGAGAGATTCAGCGGGTTATAGACCTCATTCCAATATTTTTCTACAAAACCAACTCGTCTATGAGATGCAACCAGTCGAGTATGAAAAATTGCGAAAACATTTTCCTTGAGGTTTAAAGGCTTGGTTCGTAAGAGTACTAAACCAGCTCAACTCTAACTTTGATTGTGCCCAAAAAAGAATGACTATTTATTCTATTAGGACAAATTTTGGAAGTATGTATGTGCTTTGGAGTTTCCTGAAATGGACGTGAGCACAAATTTTTTTGTGGGATTGTCTCATACACAATAAGTCAATGGTTTTGTTATAATGATGATAGATCAATTCCAGAATTTCAGTGAAGAAGGAAAAGCCCTTCTTACCCTGAGAGATGATGTGAGAGCTCCCGCCTCTGCAAGATACACAACCTCGTCGAGTGTCCAATCGCGGCAACTGTGGAATCCCACTATTGTGGACGTCTGTTATGCACAGAACACTATTCCCTTACCAATTTCAGCTAGTTGTTTTTTTCTTTATGATTTTTTTTTCTCTTTCTTTATTTCTAATTAGGTGAATTGCTATTAGAAAACTTTTTATATCCTAGTTTTCAGGTTGAACAGACTTTCATTATTGTTATTGTGTTTGGAGACTATATTTTATGCTCTTCAGAATGTTGCATCCTCTTTCTTTTGCAAGTCATGTATTAATATCTTGCTCAGGAACAAGTGATGGATCGGCCTCGCCGCCCACACCTTGTTGTTTAGTCGGTCGCTCGTTATTTTTAATCGGGACAGCTTAAATGTCGTTTTCTTCTTCCAAACGTCGTTGACCTAGCATATTTCCATCCCTCGTTATTCCACAATCACTCCCCAACTAAATTCTCTTCATAAATACATTCTAAAAGCCCTAGAATGGTATCAACTAAGCCAACCTAAACAAGTATTGTGTTACTTGAATGCTCCCGAGCATCATTGGTTAACTCTTGACTAATTTGGTTGAGCTAACCAATAGCATTATTTATCATATGGCCTCAGTTGGGCCTAGATTAATCAATTAATCCCTTTATTGGTAAAACAGGTACAGATCAATCAATTATAGTCTTAGTTGACAAACTAAATTCTAACTCAATTAATGAAACTAGATTTATCTGCTCGGATCAAATCCAACCGATATTAGGGTATGGTTAATCAAAATGATTTTTCCTGAACTTATGGGACTAATCAAGGTTCCACCAAGACTCCATAACTTCAAAGAGTTCTTTCATGCCGATTGGCACATTCATTATAGCCCAATTTGACCTTGATTAAGCCTGTAGACCCTGAAAAAACTTCGATCAATTCAATCTAACACACCATTTGACCAAAATCAACATCAGCCAACCAATTTGACCTTGGTTAACATTGATTAACACAAGTCACCTACTTAACTATAATGAGCCCTAATAAATTTTGGTCAACATCAATTACCTTATATGACCATGTTCAATTTTAGTCACAACCAATCCCACTTATTTAACCACAATCAACATCAGCCACCTCATTTGACCACGGTCAAGTTAGTTTAACTCTGATCACCATCAAATAATATAAATCCAACCAATAATGTTTAATATAATTCAACATCAATTGCCTTATTTGATCACAATCAAACTTATTCAGCATTCGCTTTCCTATTTGTCTATCATAGAATCTAATAACATTGACGACCTCATATGACCAATCAACTAATTATACTTTAGTTAACATTGATCATCATATTTGCTATGGTGCTCAAACTATGATCAACTCATTCAACCCAACATTAACATCAGCTCTCATCCGAGTTTATTCAACTGAATGCTGGACTCAACTCTATCCAACCCACACTTGAATTCAAAATCTTTAATTCACATCATAAGAGTAAGATCCCCACAATTAATGGCTTGGATTTTAAATGAAAGAGTATGGTCACATTCCTTCTCTGCCACATAACATGCCAAAGCAATGCTTCACAGTATAATTAGGTCATGACAAATATGAATCCTCCTTACAACTAAGCATGTCATGAAAAACACCTATTTAATGACAATCTTTTTCTCTTTCCTCACCACCATATGGAGATAAGAATGCTTTCCACCTAAAATGCTTACAAAAACCTAATAAACTTCCCTCATGCAATGGTTGATAGACATATGGAAACCAAGAAGCTTCTTCCCACCCTCCCATGCCAAAAATCCCTCCATGCAGCTATGCAAGTTTCCAATAGCCCATGCGCATGTCACCACTTAGGTTTTCATTCCATGCATGCAAAATCCTTAAACTACACTTTTCCTTTTCTTCTCCCATGCAAAAATTGTGTGAGAGCGAGAGAGATTCATCCCCTTCCCCATCCATCCTCTCCACAATCGAAGGAAAAAAACAAAGTAACCTTCATCTTACTCATTCATAGCAAGGAGAAGAAATGACGTTCATCAAAAGAAAAAAATAGCTTTGAGGAGAACATTATCAAGCCACTAGAGTAAGCTAAAGGAACACAATGT
>JXCR01147100.1:2580-13433 GCA_002079205.1 Phalaenopsis hybrid cultivar
GGACTAAACTTAAGATTAGCCAATGATTTTCTATAACACTGAATAAGAGTAGAGAATTAAAATTTCTCCTCTTTGGCACAATACAAATTTAAACCATTTATCTCATATCATTTCATTAAAAACTCGGAGTAGTGGGAAAGATATTTTTTCATATTAGAAAACTTCATCACACAAACATAGTTTAGTAGTTACTAATTTAAACTCTGCATTTAAATTTTACGAATAGTTAATAATTTAGTTTTGATAGTATCTCAAACATTCAAAATTAGTGATAGTAATTTTGTTTTATTTATGTGACTTTTCTAGTTAATTTATCGTCTCAAAATTTAACCTTCCTGTGGGATTGATATTTAGGACTTAAATAGAAAGTTTTATATTACTTGATAACGATACGTATACTTACATAGCATCCCAACAGTAAGTGCTTAATGTTATTATTCATAAAATAAAACATTAAATTTTTGGCACCTTTGAAAAGCGGATCAACTTTATAAATTTTACACAACTATATTCAACCGGTATCAAGTTTTTTGCGCCATTGCCGGGGAAGGTAACAGTAAATTAAATAGTTAGTAAATTAGAAAATTTAGAGAAAAAAACAAAATATCAAAAAATATATATAAGATCAAAAATCTTAAAAAAATTTAAATATATATTTAAGAGTATTTTTAAGAAATTTTTCTTTACTTATTATACTTATTTATGCGAAATATTTGATCTAAAGGTTTAGTACCTTACAATTTGGAATTAGAACGTACTGTTAGAAAATTTTGAAAACAACAAAAAGAAGTTAAAAAATTGAATGAAATGGTGAATAACTTAGATAATCAAATAAATAAAAATCAACAAAGACTTTTAAAAGATTATGCTAATCCAACAGCAGATGAACTTCATTTAACTATTCAAAATCCTGATGTTGCTGCTAATTCATTTAAGCGTAAACCTGCTATTATCCAAATGATACAAAATAAATAGTTTGAAGGAACACCTAATGAAGATCCTAACTTATATCTTGCTAGTTTTCTCGAAATTTGTGCTGCTGATGAAGTGTCTAATGATGTTGTTAGGCTTATAATTTTTCCTTTTTCATTAAGGGATAAAGCTAAAGCTTGGTTAAATTCATTAGCACATGAATCTATCAGAACTTGGGGAGAACTATCACAAAAATTCTTAGCTAAATATTTTCCACCCTAAAAAACTGCTAAGCTTAGAAATGATATTACATCTTTTTGTCAGTTTGAAGGGGAATCAATATATGAATCTTGGGAAATATTTAAGGATCTTCTTAGAAAATGCCCACACCATGCTTTATCGGATTGGTTAATAATTCAAATTTTTTACAATGGATTAGTAGGATCACTTAGATCTATTATAGATACTGTTGTAGGTGGATCACTAATGTCAAAAACTTTTGATGAAGCATACTCTTTAATAGAAGAAATGGCTACTAATAATTTTTAATGGCCCTCTGAACGGGTAAATCCTAAGAGAGTAGCTAGTATTCATGACTATGATGCAATGTCTATTTTAGCATCTAAAATTACTGTTATATTGAAAAAGATTGATCAAATTGGAGTGAACTATTCTCAAATACCACCAATACTAGAGGAGAATTTTCTAAGGCAGATAATTGATACTCAATCATCTTATTAAACTTTAAATGCTATAAATAATCAAAATAACAATCCCTATTCTAATTATTACAACCCTGGATGAAAAAATCAACCTAATTTTAGTTGGAATAATTATAACAATTCAATAAACCCCTCAGGAAATTTAAATAATCAACGAAATCCTAATTATCGACCTTATTATCCTTCTGGATTTAACTCTAACCCTAACCCACAAGTTAAGAAAAAGAAGTTGATGATGGAGGAAGTAATGTTAAATATGAGAAATCAAATAAAAAATCAAGGGTCTGCTATTAGAAATATTGAAAATTGATTTGGACATATTGCTACTGCACTTAGTAACAGACCTTCAGGAAATCTTTCGAGTACTGTGGAAGTTAATCATAAAGATGAAAATAAGGAGCAAATTAAAGCTATTCAATTATGAAGTGAAAAAGAAGTTGAAACAAGAATCCAAAGAGAAACTAAAGTTGATGAGGAGAAGGAAGAGGTGGAAAGTGGCCACAATGAAAATGAACACACACAAGTTCCCTTAGGAAAACAATTACCTCCATTTCCTCAACAATTAAAGCAGAAGAATAAAGTCTTCTGAGTTAACTGAAATTTAAAAACAATAATTAATAGAAATGTTAAAAAGATAAAAAAAAAGTCTTTTGGATGGACTTTAGTAGATATTAAAGGAATTAGTCCTTTAATTTGTTTGCACAGAATTCAATTAGATGATTAATGCAAACTTAAAGTTGATCCTCAGAGGAGATTAAACCCAATAATGAAAGAAGTTGTTAAAAAAGAAATCTTAAAATAGTTAGATACTGGAATTATATATCTTATTTCAGACAGTGCTTGGGTGTGCCCAATTCACTGTGTTCCCAAGAAAGGAGGAGCGCCCGTTGAAGTAAATGAGAAAAATGAGTTAATTCTAATAAGACAAGTTACTGGTTGGCAAATTTGTATAGACTATAGAAAATTAAGCATGACCATCGGGAAAGATCATTTTCCTTTACCCTTTCTAGACCAAATTTTGGATAGATTGGCTTAAAACAAATATTACTGCTTTTTAGATGGATATACCGATTATCATTAAATTTTAATTGCTCCTGAGAATTAAGAGAAGACAATATTTACAAGCTCATATGGAACATTTGCTTTTCGTAGAATGTCTTTTGGACTACGCAATGCACCTGCGACATTTTAGAGATGTATGATGTCAATATTTAGTAATTTGATTGAACATCAAATGGAAGTATTTATGGATGATTTCTCTATATTCAGGAATTCTATTGAATTATTTTTAAATATTTTAGAGAGATTTTTGGAATTATGTGAAAAAATCAACCGAGTACTAAATTGAAAAAAATGTCAATTTATGGTTGCAAGAGGAATTGTACTTAGGCATAAAATTTTTGAAAATGAAATGGAAGTACATTTTGCAAAAGTTCAAGTTAATTGAAAAATTACTACCTCCTACTACAGTTAGAGGGGTAAGAAGTTTTCTAAGACATGCTGGTTTCTACAGGCGTTACATACAAAATTTTTCAAAAATAACTAAGCCATTATGCCAACTTTTAAAAAAAGATACAAAATTTGATTTTAATGAGGAATGCATAAAAATATTTTAACTATTAAAAGAAAAATTAATCACTGCACCTATAATAGCCCCACCTCAGTGAGAGAACCCATTTGAAATAATGTGCGATACTAGTGATTATGCTATTGAAGTTGTTTTAGGACAAATGCACAATAAAGTTTTTAAAGTAATATATTATGATAATAAAACTCTAAATGATGATCAAATTAATTACACTACTACTCAAAGAGAGTTATTAGCTATTTTCTATGTCTTTCATAAATTTAGACCTTACTTGTTTGGAACCAAATGTATATTGCATTCAGATCATTCTGCTATCAAATACTTAATGCAAAAGAAGGATGCTAAACCAAGATTGATTAGATGGATACTTCTATTGCAAGCGTTTAATTTTATTATAGTTGATAGAAAGGTAAATGATAATCAAATAGCTGATCATTTGTCCAGACTAAAAAAAAATATTAACNCAATCAACTTCCCCACAGCTGCTTCCCTACAGCTGCTTCCTGGGGCAGCGCAGCTGCAGCTGAAAAGCTGAGAATCTACAGCTGCGCCAAACAAACCCTAAATGTGATGCTCGCAGTGTTTCTAAGTTTTTAAATAAAAATATTTTTACAAGATATGAAATGCCAATAATAATTATTACTGATGGAGGATCTCATTTTAGGAATAAGAGAATTGAGAAGTTAATTAAAAAATATGATATTATGCATAGAATTTTTACTACTTATAATCCTTAAACTAGCGGTCTAGCAGAAATATCAAATTATGCAATAAAATGAAATTTAGAAAATGTTATAAATCTCTATAAATTGGATTGTTCTGCTAAATTAGATATTGCATTATGGGAATACAGAATTGCTTATAAGACTCCTATAGGAATGTCCCCATATAGACTTATTTTTGGAAAAACATGACACTTACCAGTAGCATTGGAGCATAAAGCATTTTGGGCTATTAAGGAATTTAATTTTAATCTAAAAGATGCTGGTGAGAATGTTTTGCAACTCAATGAACTTGAGGAGATTAGAAATGAAGCATATGATAATGCGAAAATCTAATTTATTACAACTCAATGAACTTGAGGAGATCAGAAATGAAGCATATGATAATGCAAAAATCTTAGCTCAATGAACTTAAGGAGATTAGAAATGAAGCATATAATAATGCAAAAATCTATAAAGAGTGCTATTAAGGAATTTAATTTTAATCTAAAAGATGCTGGTGAGAAAAGATTATTGCAACTCAAAAACTTGAAGAAGATTAGAAATGAAGCATATGATAATGCAAAAATTTATAAAGAGAAAATGAAAGTATGACATGATCGAAAGATTATTAAGAAGAAGTTTGAACTTGGACAAGAAGTTTTATTATATAATACAAGATTGAGATTATTTCTAGAAAAACTGAAATCCAGATGGCTAGGACCATTTAAAATGATTAAAGTCTATCATTATGGAACGTTGTTATTAAAGATATTAAAACTAGAAAGATATTTAAAGTTAATGGGCATCGATTGAAACATTATTATGAAGGACACATACCTCAAAAATGGTATTTAAAGTTAATGGGCATTGTTTGAAACATTATTATGAAGGGCACATACCTCAATTTAAAGAAATTTTGATGTTAAGTCATCCTGATTAAACAAATGATACGTTGGGCTGACTAAGTTAAATCAAGCGCTTTGTAGGAGACAACCCATATATAAATATATATATTACTATTTTGTTTAATAAGTGTATTTATATATAAGGAGATAATAATATTTTTTAGTCCTACATAATTTTATATATCATAAATTAAAATAAATATTTGTAGTGGAGGAAAATTTGGAATCGAATTGAACAATTAAAAGACGTGATTTTGGACTCTGGCACCGATGGTGCCCGCCTAATGGACCATGGAATTGACAGCGCCATTGGGAGCATCGACGGCGTCCTGATTAATTTTATACGTGTAGAATGAATTTGGTAGACTTTGGCGGGATTTTGCTCCTAAATAACCACTAAGAGGTGTTTTTAAAGACCTAAAAACTACCTTATACGTCCAGAAACTTCCTAATTTTGAATTCCATGGCTTCTAATTCCAAATGCTTCAAGTTATGGAGTTTTTAATAGAAGAAAGTTTATCAGTTTTGACGCACTGAAATTATACGACAAAGCAATTGTGAAAAAGAGACTTATCAAGGAGAGAGGCTTTATCAATCATGGACTGAGTAATCCAAGTTTACAGATTGAGAAAATCATTATAAAGAGGTGTTCGGAAGTTCTGTGCTACACTACCGCTGCGGTTGTTGTATCAGTGGTAAAGGAATTCTATGCTAACTTACATGGAATTACCCAAGGAGTCATCTTCATTCGAGGTAAGGCTGNTAAATGCTTCAAGCTATGGAGTTTTTAATAGAAGAAAGTTTATCAGTTTTGATGCGCAGAGATTATATGACAAAGTCATTGTGAAAAAGTGACTTATCAATGAGAGAGGTTTTATCAATCATGAATTGAGTAATCCAAGTTTATAGATTGAGATAATCATTGTACAGAGGTGTTGGGAAGTTCTGTGCTACACTACCGCTGCAGTTGTTGTATCAGTGGTAAAGGAATTCTATGTTAACTTACATGGAATTACCCAAGGAGTCATCTTCATTCGAGGTAAGGTTGTACCATTTACTCCGATGTGATTTAATGATTTGTATATGATAGAAAATGTTTCAATCTGTCATTATACAAATTTTCTCCCAACGAGATATATGATGCAAGATGTATATAATTTTCTGACAGATGAAAATGATAATTGGGAAATCAGAGATGAGGGATGCGTTAGTTTCTCTGCTTCATTGCTTAATCTAATATCAAAACAATGGCATTTCTTTATACCTGCAAAATTACTCCCTGTCATAAAGATTAGTAGAGTTACAAGAGAAAGTGTCATTTTAAACAATTGCATTCAAATGGAAAAACCAATTGATGTGGGATTGATTATTTTCAAATCTGTTATTGGTATTATTCTGAATGGGTCAACATATAGATTGGGGCATCCTTCCACAATTTTCCTACTTTGCAGTCAATCTCAAGTTCCACATGAAAGTTGGGAGAAAGTTTTATTGCCTTGGGAGCCCATGACTCCTATTGATGATAATTATATTGGGAATGGAAATGAAGCATTAGATATTATTTTAGATCACTCATCACATACTTCAACACCATTGATGCCACAAACAGTTGGAATTTCAATAGCTTTGGAGAAGAAAATGAAGAAAATAGAAAGAGAACTTTAGAGTATTACAAATGCAATAGGAATTCTTAACTACCTTTTTGATCACCTAGATTGGAGGATGAAGGAGAAATTTGATCATACTGGAACAATTGAAGCAGTATTGGTGCAGATGTTCATAAAAATGGATGAATCAATGAAAATTTGACTGTTCAATTTTCGTATCAACCGTTCTACAATTTGTATGTCAATTATCAATCTATGGGAGATATTAGAGGAGGAGAAAGTACTAAATATGAGGTAAAATAATTGAAGAAGTTGGACTCTCTACTTATGTTTTTAATGTAATTGTGTGGATTTGATTTACTTTACTTTGCTTTAGAACTATATTGACTTTAATTGTGTGTATAGATTTGTAACAGTGTTCTAGTGTTGTGGCTTAATTTTGACGTTGAATTATAATTTAGTTTTCTTTAAGGATGTGAAAGTGTGATTATAAATATGTATTTGTAAAAAGTGTATTTTCATATATAAAAGTTTGTTTGGTGTTGTTTATGAAAATACTTGTTTGTGAATTATTTTAAGATGAAAATTAGTGTTCAAAAAGACTAAATATACTTTGGAGTAAATTAAAAGAAAATTGAATATTGCAAAAATAGAAAAATTAATTTTTGGCCACTAGCATCGACATGGGGGGTGACAGCTCCCTGGACCCAAATCGACCCAAACACTCTTAAAAATTCACGATTTGCTTCAACCTCCGATTTTTACACCTAGGGCTTGTTATTGCTCGGATTTGAGGTGATTTTAAGGCAAATGAAGTTCGAATTTCATCTTCTCTAGGTAAGAGCTACACTTTGAACACAAAATTTTTTATTTTCACCAAGGATTTATCTTACATTGTCGAGATTCAAAATTTTGAAATTTTTTGGAAGATTTTGAGAAAATCCTTTGGTGAAGAACTCTTACTTAGTATATTTAAGTTTAAAAGGTTCCACATTATGATTTTTGGAATTTTTGGGAATTTATTTAGATTTTATCAAATTTTCTTAGATTTACCATGATACCAAGAATGAGCAAAAGAAAGAGAAAAGATGGATTTTGATGATCAAAAGTTTGTTAATTACAAAGCCAGCGTTTGTTTCAATAGTCTACTTACAACTAAGAAAGTGATTCCGGATTGAGAATTTAAAAATTTGGGTGGAGAAGTTCAAAGAATAATCAATGTTGGGTAGTGGGAGAATTTTTGTTACTTTACTACCGAGGCTATTATTGGTGTAGTGATGAAGTTCTGTGCCAATTTTAAAGAGACTTCTGAAGACTATGTGTTTGTTTGTGGGAAAATGATGGAGTTTACTCCAATGAAAATTAATGAATTTTATCAGTTAGAAAATGTGTATAGCTGCTAGTACAAATTATTTTCTGCTATGAATGAGGCCTTGGATGAAGTTATTTCTTTTCTTACTGATGGAAGATGAGCTTGGAGAGTGAAGCATGATGTTAAGGTAAGTTTTCCTCTTTCTATGTTAAATGTAGTATCTAAGGCTTGCCACTACTTTATTTCTGGAAGAATGATACCAACAAATCATCATAGTGAGGTTACAAAGGATAGAGCCATCTTGAACTTCTCTATCCAGCAGATTAGAAAGATAAATGTTGGCTCTATTATTTATAGAAACACTCGATCTATTGCTTTTGGAGAGACTACTGGTGGTTTAGCACACCTTCCCTAATCTTCACACTATGTGAATAGGCAAGAGTTGATTTTAGGGTGGATGAGGAGAGGATTGAACCTCTAAAACCTATTGGACTTGATGATATAAAGACATATGAATCTCATGTTGAATGGATATCTGGAAGTAGGACCAGAGATATCCCTTCTACTTCAAGTACTACTTCGAGTACTTCTATTATCCGGGAAACTATGGAGCATATGATGATACAACAGAGAGATATCTTGAGAATAGAGAGTAGAATGGAAAATATGGAGGCCAGAAATGCGCATAATGATGATTTGACAAGACAAAAATTTGAATATGATGCTGCTTATGATGACGCAATGGTCAGATGCATGAGGGGTGTTCACTCAGTTCAGTTTTTTGCCACCCTATTTTTACCCCATATCAGCACCAAAATTTGGATGTGGAAGAAGAAGAAGAAGATGATGATTGATGATGCTTTAGTGAGATTTTTGTTTAGTTTATGATTGGTTGTACTTTATTGTTAAGAGTGTTTGTTTGTAGATTATGACACTTTATTTTAAATGTTATGTTGTGTTGTGAACAATAGATTTGTTAAACTATTTTTACATTGGGAACCATTTTAGTACTGTTGTTATTTTTTAGTACTTTGTTGGATGTATTTGTAGTTAACTCTTTCTCGGTAAATTTTTATATGTATTATGTTTTATTTAAAGGTTTAAGTTTTGTAGCTTTTTATACTAGCACCTGCAATATTTCAGAGTTAAGTTTCAAATTAGAACCTTTAACAGGTGTCTTTTCTTTATGTATTAATTGTTTTCTTTCACCCTTTATTTTTCAGTTATTCATGCAAAATCTCTTAAAAATTTAAGTTTGGGGGGAAAGAAAAAAAATTCTTTTTTACAAAAAAGAGACTTAATTTTATCTATCCTCAATTAACTATATTTTCAAAATATTTTAAAATTTAACATGACCTTTGGTATCAGAGNGGCACCGACATGGGGGCCGACTGCTCCCTGGACCCAAATTGACCCAAACACTCTTAAAAATTCACGATTTGCTTCAACCTCCGATTTTTACACCTAGGGCTTGCTATTGCTCAAATTTGAGGTGATTTTAAGGCAAATGAAGTTCAAATTTCATCTTCTCTAGGTAAGAGCTGCACTTTGAACTCAAAATTTTTTATTTTCACCAAGGATTTATCTTACATTGTCGAGATTCAAAATTTTGAAATTTTTTGGAAGATTTTGAGAAAATCCTTTGGTGAAGAACTCTTGCTTAGTATATTTAAGTTTAAAAGGTTCCACATTGTGATTTTTGGAATTTTTGGGAATTTATTTGGATTTTATCAAATTTTCTTAGATTTACCATGACACCAAGAATGAGCAAAAGAAAGAGAAAAGGTGGATTTTGATGATCAAAAGTTTGTTAATTACAAAGCCAACGTTTGTTTCAATAGTCTACTTACAACTAAGAAAGTGATTCCGGATCGAGAATTTAAAAATTTGGGTGGAGAAGTTCAAAGAATAATCAATGCTCGGTAGTGGGATAATTTTTGTTACTTTACTACCAAGGCTATTATTGGTGTAGTGATGGATTTCTGTGCCAATTTTAAAGAGACTTCTGAAGACTATGTGTTTATTCGTGGGAAAATGATGGAGTTTACTCCAAGGAAAATTAATGAATTTTATCAGTTAGAAAATGTGTATAGCTGCTAGTACAAATTATTTTCTACTATGAATGAGGCCTTGGATGAAGTTATTTCTTTTCTTACTGATGGAAGAGGAGCTTGGAGAGTGAAGCATGATGTTAAAGTAAGTTTTCCTCTTTCTATGTTAAATGTAGTATCTAAGGCCTGCCACTACTTTATTTCTGGAAGAATGATACCAACAAATCATTATAGTGAGGTTATAAAGGATAGAGCTATCTTGAACTTCTCTATCCAGTAGATTAGAAAGATAGATGTTGGCTCTATTATTTATAGAAACACTCGATCTATTGCTTTTGGAGAGACTACTGGTGGTTTAGCACACCTGCCCTAATCTTCACACTATGTGAATAGGCAAGAGTTGATTTTAGGGTGGATGAGGAGAGGATTGAACCTCTAAAACCTATTGGACTTGCCGATATAAATACTTATGAATCTCATGTTGAATGGATATCTGGAAGTAGGACCAGAGATCCCTTCTACTTCAAGTACTACTTCCAGTACCTCTATTATCAGGGAAACTATGGAGCAGATGATGATCCAACAGAGAGATATCTTGAGAATAGAGAGTAGAATGGAAAATATGGAGACCAGAAATGCGCATAATGATGATTTGACAAGACAAAAATTTGAATATGATGCTGCTTATGATGATGCGATGGTCAGATACATGAGGGGTGATCACTCAGTTCAGTTTTTTGCCACCCTATTTTTACCCCATATCAGCACCAGAATTTGGATGTGGAAGAAGAAGAAGAAGATGATCATTGGTGATGCTTTAGTGAGATTTTTGTTTAGTTTATGATTGGTTGTACTTTATTGTTAAGACTGTTTGTTTGTATATTATGACACTTTATTTTAAATGTTATGTTGTGTTGTGAACAATAGATTTGTTAAACTATTTTTACATTGGGAACCATTTTAGTACTGTTGTTATTTTTTAGTACTTTGTTGGATGTATTTGTAGTTAACTCTTTCTCAGTAAATTTTTATATGTATTATGTTTTATTTAA